>JARBWK010000004.1:76267323-76469823 GCA_030556195.1 Anolis apletophallus
TGGAGGCACTCTTTACATTGGTAATATTTATTTATTTTACTAATTGCACCAGTGGACAGCAAGAGAGTACAGAGTGATCCCCGTATCCATGGGAGATACATTACCAAACTTTGTGTGGATGTGTGAAATCATTTGAAATGAATGAGTTCTGGCCCAAGAATACCTTAGAGCCATGGTGGAGTATCTAGAAAATGCCTAGAGAGGACATATTTTGTCAGACATGGATGACTGAAATTGCAGATACCAACACAGAAGCCATACTCTGCACAAAGAACTGCAATTCTTTGTTAAGATCTCTTAGAATTATTTGTCTGGTAGGGTTTTTGACATTTCTCTTGACATTTTGTGGTGTGTGATGCAGAGGAAACAGCACCCTTACAATTTTTATACAGAAACCTAATGGGTAGGCAGCTGTACATTTTTGGCAGTTGAAAAAGTAATGACTATAGGACTAGATTTGTCACGATCACGGACTTAGCGGGCCCCTTAATCACACACACAGAGACGTACTGAAGGCTAACTACTTTATTGAGTATAAAAACAGTTCCAAAGAATATATAGTCCAATAATAAGCAATTGTTCAAAAGGCAAAAAGCAAGTTTGTCCAAAGTAACGTAGGAAATAGACTTGAAGCTTGGCAAGGCTCCGCAATCCAATGCGGTTCAAGAAACGAGGCAAGGGCTCCGCAATCCAATGCGGATCAAGAACAAGGCAAGGCAAATACAAGGCAAGGCTTGATGACCACGGCTTAGCTTGTGGTCCCACTCCACTTCACGCCTATTCAGGAAAGACGTGGCCGGAGAACTGAGGATGCGTTCCCATGGATCCTTTACTTAATCCTTCGGCCGAGGTCCGCGACGCTCTAGGCTTCTCCGTCTCAATCTCTGCTCACGGACCTCGGTCGGTCTAGGACCCTAGACCAAGCCCTCCTAGTAGACTCAATGTCCCGTCTCCTATCGAAGGATCGACCTTGCCTCTCAGCAGCTGTGTCGCTATCTTCCTGAGAACTTTCCTCCCTAACACTTTCCCACTCGGCCGTCCATGTTTTCACTTTCAAGCTCTTGGGAATTCCTCCCCCGGGTGTTCATAACTCCTTCGCTGCTTCCCATCTCCACCTGGTGATCGGAATCTATGCTAGGCCCAAACATCATCTCATCCCATGCCAAGCTCTCTGCAGGCGAACGAGGCCCATCCGAAGGGCCCTGTGCTTCACCCCAGTCATCTAGCTCATCCTCTGAATCCACATCTGCTGCTGCAGGCCCTAAAGCTAATGGAACCCCAGGACCTATTCCCTGCCCTCCAGGCACAAACGAGAACTGCTGTGCTACACTATCCCCCCTCAGGCCCCTCCGAGGCCGCCCTCGAGGTTTGGGTTTGTCAGGGTACTTGCGGTGAAAACGAGCCACCAGATCCGAGCATGGACATCCCGAGCCCGGGTCCATGAACGTTCTTCCGGGCCCAACCCCTTCCAGTCAAGCAAATACTCCAACTTCCGGTAGCGGATGCGAGCATCCAAGATGTCCTGGACCTCCAACTCCTCCTCGCCATCGCGCATCACAGGGGGAGGAGGCGGCTGCGTCACGTCAGGCCGCACCCCCTTCGCCGGGCGAAGCAGCGAATGATGAACCACCGGGTGGAGCTTCATGTCCGCTGGGAGTTGTAGTTTGAAGGAAACAGGCCCCACCTTCTCCAAAACTTTGTAGGGACCCAAAAATCTCGCGTCGAGCTTGCGGCTGGGTCGCTGCGTGGGCAAATTCTTGGTGGACAGCCAAACTTTATCCCCCACGAGGATCTCAGAACCCTCCTGGCGCCGCCGATCAGCCATCCGCTTGTAGTCAGCTTTTGCCTGGTCCAATTGGGTGCGTAGCAAGTCTTGAGTGCTGTGAGCTCTCGAAGCCAATCCTTAGCCTCCGAACGTCCCCAGACGGGACGGGTCCACCGGCGGGTAGAACCGTGGGTGGTGTCCATAGTTAGCAAAGAAAGGAGTCTCTTTGATGGATTCCTGCGTCGCATTGTTGTAAGCAAACTCTGCCAAAGACAACAAGGATGCCCAGTTGTTTTGCTGATAGTTGACATAGCAGCGCAAGTACTGCTCCAAGGTGGCATTAACTCTTTCGGTTTGCCCATCGGTCTGCGGGTGATGAGCCGTGGACATCCGCACATCAATCCCCAGCAACTTCTGGACAGCCTTCCAGAACTGGGAAGTGAATTGGGTGCCCCGGTCCGTCACCAAGCTCTGTGGAAGTCCATGCAGCCAAAACACATGTTGCACAAACATATCAGCAGTCTCCTTGGCAGTAGGCAGCCCCACACAGGGGATGAAGTGTCCCATCTTGGTGAAACAGTCCACCACGACCAGTATCGTGGTGAAACCCTTGGACTTGGGGAGGTCGGTGATGAAATCAGCCGAAATCATCTTCCAGGGAGCAGAGGGGGTCGGGAGCGGCTGGAGCAAACCGGCCGGCTTGCCCCCCTGGTTCTTAGCCTGCTGGCACACAGGGCAGGATCCCACATAGTCCTCCACATCCCTCCGCACTTTAAGCCACCAAAAGTCCCGTAGGACCAGTTGCAGAGTCTTGAAAAGCCCAAAATGGCCTGCGGCCCGGCTATCGTGGCAAAGCTTGAGAATGTCCTCCCGCTCGGGCCCAGGGGAAACATAGACCGAGTCCCGATGGTAGAGCACCCCGTTCTGTACCTGGAAAGGGGCTTGGGGCCCCTTGGTCAGCTGCTCTTGCACCCACGGGTCGGTCCGCTGGCGAGTGTGGACATGAACACTCAAAGGTCTCTTGTCTCCAGGGGCCGGCGGGGCCGCTGGAGGGTGGACAGGGAGCGCCCGAGCAGCCGCAGTTCTCCGCTTTGAGCAACCTGGCCTCCGATGGCCCGGCCCCATCACGAACGTACTCCGGCTTTCGGGACAACGCGTCAGCTTGCTTGGTCTGCTTGGGGGTCACATAGTGAATGCGGAAATTGAATCTCTCAAAGAACAGGGACCATCTCTGTTGCCTCTGGTTCAATTTGCGCTGGGTCTTCAAGTGCTCCAAATTCCGGTGGTCGGTGTGAACCTCCACGGGAACTTGGCCCCTTCATGCAGGTGTCTCCAGACTTCAAACGCCACCTTGAAGGCCAAAAGTTCCTTCTCCCAAAGGGAATAGTTCTTTCCGGAGCCGTCAGGGGCCGGGAGTAGTAGGCACAGGGCAACAAGTCCGTCCCTGGGGCTGTAGCAGGATTGCTCCCACCGCCACATCTGACGCATCGGCCTGGACGATGAAAAGGGTGCGGGGGTTGGGGTGCTGCAGAAGCGGCTGAGTGGTGAACAGCTGCTTTAACTTGCGGAACCCTACATCTGCCTCCGGAAAGGCACCTTTCCCCGCAGACACTGGGTGATAGGATCAGCCCACTTGGCAAAGTCAGGGATGAACTTTCTGTAGTAGTTGGCAAAGCCCAGGAATCGTTGAATGTCTTTCTTGCTGGCCGGGGCCGCCCAGTCAACCACGGCTTGGACCTTGGTGTCATCCATGGCGATGCCCGTAGGGGAGATACGGTAGCCCAGAAAGTCCACCTCCCGCAGATCAAAGCACATTTCTCCAGCTTAGCATAGAGCCCGTGAGCTCTGAGTCTCTGGAGCACCTCCTTGACATGGCGGTCATGGGTCGCCTGATCCGGAGAAAAAATGAGCAGGTCGTCTAGGTAGACCGCCAAATAGCGGTCCAGCAGGTCTCGGAAAATGTCATTCATGAAATGTTGGAAACAGGCTGGGGCGTTGCACAAACCGAATCCCATCACCAGGTATTCGAAACTGCCCCACTTGGTCTGGAAGGCCGTCTTCCATTCATCACCCTGGCGAATCCGGACAAGGTTGTAAGCCCCCCCTCAGGTCCAGTTTAGTGAACACCTTGGCTCCCGCATCCGCTCCAAGAGCTCGGGGATCAAGGGCAGGGGTAGCGGTTCCGGATTGTGATCTTGTTGAGTTCCATATAGTCATTGCAAAGCCGCAACTCCCCGATTTCTTCTTGAAGAACAGAATCGGTGCCCCGGCCGGGGATTGGGAGGGCCGAATGAACCCCTTCCGCAGATTCTCATCCAGGAAATCTCGGAGAGCCTGTTGCTCTGGTTCCGAGAGAGGGTAGAGTCTCCCCCGCGGGATTGGGGCTCCCGGCTGCAATTCAATGGCACAGTCATAGGGCCGGTGCGGAGGCAAGCGTTCCGCCTCCTTCTCACTGAAGACATCCCAAAATCCGGCATACTTCTTGGGCAGGGTGGCCACATTCTCCACTTCTTGAGCCTGGCACGCCCGGGCCATCATGCACTGGCCCTGGCAATGGTCAGAAGAAAAAATTAGCTGTCTCTTGGCCCAAGAGATCTGGGGGTCATGGAGCGCGAGCCACACAATGCCCAGGACAATGGGGAAATCTGGGAGCTTGGTCACAAGAAAAGAAATGTCCTCTTTATGAGAGCTAGTCCACATCCTGGTAGGGGCTGTATATTGAGTCACAGCCCCCGTTTTCAAAACTCTCCCATCAATAGTCTGGACGCCCTTGGGCTCTTAGAGATCAAGAAATTTTAATCCAGCAGACTTGGCATAGTCTGCATCGATGAGGTTGTTGGTGGCCCCGAGTCTATCATGGCATGGACCATCATCGGCCCCTTCTCGGGCGACCACAGGCTGACCATTACAAGGAACAATTGTCCAGTCTTGGGTTCAGGGGGGGAGGTTAGCGACGTCGGCCGAGTGAGCGAACCCTCTTACACCCGGCCGGCCCCTTCCCCCGTCGCCTGAAGGGCCTCTTCGGGCTCTGGGGCCCCTCCGAGGGCGGCAGAGGCCCGAGGAGTCTTTCCACGTGGTTTCTGGGGCACTCCTTTGAAAAATGTCCAGCCCCCGCAGTACCAGCATAAATTAAGACGCTGACGCCGTGCCTTCTCTGCCTGGTCCACTTTGGGCCATACTGTCCCCAACTGCATGGGCTCCGGATCGTCAGGACCAGCTGGCGTCGGCAATTGCCGCGGTTGGAACTGCCCGGCCCCCCTCCCTCCTGGCCACTGGTTACTCCATCGGGGCCTAGTCCCACCGCCTCCGGCACTGCAGTCCAGCTTCCACCCGAAGGCTCAGGGCAATGGCGGCCTCAAGAACATCAGGCCGAGGATGTTTTAACATCTCCTGTTGCATTTCGAAGTCAGCCCTGCAGTATAGTGATAACGCAACGCCGATACGTTCCACTGTACCTGGGCAGCCAGGACTCGAAAGCGGGAAATATACTGGGACAGGGATAGATCCTTGATCGTCAGCCGGGCCAAATCTCTCTCAGCCAGCTCTTCATTCACGGGAGACCCCCATGTCGCCCGGATCGCAGCTAGGAAAAGCCTGCAGCGTGTTGGTATGGGGGGACTGGGCCCGGATCAACGCGGTGGCCCACGTTGCTGCGGTCCCTTCCATCAGGTTGTAAATAAACACCACCTTGGCTCGATCAGTGGCGAACTCGTTGGGCGCTGCTCCAGGTATAGTTCCACTTGGCAAATAAAGACCTCCACCAGAGCCGGGTTGCCATTGAAACGGGCCGGTGGGCTCACCCCGGGTGCCGTCCGGCCCGGGTACGTAGCTCTCCCAATTCCTGCTGCATCGCTTGCACTTGTGCATCCGACAAGTTAGCCATGGCGACCACTGTCGTGGAGCGCTTCTTGCGGCGTCGAGCGGCGTCCCGTGGTGTGATAAGGGGTTCTTGGAGTTCTCCGGCCAGCTGTCACGATCACGGACTTAGCGGGCCCCTTAATCACACACACAGAGACGTACTGAAGGCTAACTACTTTATTGAGTATAAAAACAGTTCCAAAGAATATATAGTCCAATAATAAGCAATTGTTCAAAAGGTAAAAAGCAAGTTTGTCCAAAGTAACGTAGCAAATAGACTTGAAGCTTGGCAAGGCTCCGCAATCCAATGCGGTTCAAGAAACGAGGCAAGGGCCCGCAATCCAATGCGGATCAAGAACAAGGCAAGGCAAATACAAGGCAAGGCTTGATGACCACGGCTTAGCTTGTGGTCCCACTCCGCTTCACGCCTATTCAGGAAAGACGTGGCCGGAGAACTGAGGATGCGTTCCCACGGATCCTATACTTAATCCTTCGGCCGAGGTCCGCGACGCTCTAGGCTTCTCCGTCTCCAATCTCTGCTCACGGACCTCGGTCGGTCTAGGACCCTAGACCAAGCCCTCCTAGTAGACTCAATGTCCCGTCTCCTATCAAAGGATCGACCTTGCCTCTCAGCAGCTGTGTCGCTATCTTCCTGAGAACTTTCCTCCCTAGCACTGTCCCACTCGGCTCGTCCATGTTTTCACTTTGAAGCTCTTGGGAATTCCGCCCCCCGGGGTGTTCATAACTCCCTTCGCTGCTTCCCATCTCCACCTGGTGATCAGAATCTATGCTAGGCCCAAACCTCATCTCATCCCATGCCAAGCTCTCTGCAGGCGAACGAGGCCCATCCGAAGGGCCCTGTGCTTCACCCCAGTCATCTAGCTCATCCTCTGAATCCACATCTGCTGCTGCAGGCCCTAAAACTAATGGAACCCCAGGACCTATTCCCTGCCCTCCAGGCACAAACGAGAACTGCTGTGCTACAAGATTCTTCACTGCACATGATGCCAGGAGGCCACATTGCACAGAGAGTTCTGTCCTCCAGAATTATGCCGCTGCCATCCCTTTATCATCTTTGGCCTCTCTCATTTTGCCCAATGCCTAATAGAGCCTTGCCTCCTTGCTATAGTTGGATCATCCCAGAGAAGGCTTACTCCAAGGCTTCTCAGGGGGGTACATCTGCACCGAGTATCCATGGCTCTGCTATTGCTTCAGACTGCTCCAAGAAATGGCATTGCCATTATAAGATGTAGGGCAAGATCTGGCATGATACTCCAAAACAGCCTCAAATCATTCCTACAAGGTTTATGTAAGAGAACCTTGCCATTGAATGGTGTCCCTAAACTTCTAGATGATCAATCTAACATTTAAATCAATTACATCTTGAAGTCCAAAGAGTACTTCTGTATTCCTTATAAATTGAAAGCCTGATGGAAACTGTTGTTTTTATCCCAAAATGCAAAAATACATATATAAAACTAATATAGGAATGAAATGGAGGGAATATAGGATGAGTCCTTTTCGTTTTTGGCTTCTGAGTTTGTAGTTTTGTTTCTTTCTTTAAAATTAGCAATAAGGAACCTCGGGGCTTAGGTTCTTTATACAAACCATCCTGCCTATCCTGACTGTGCAAACGAAAATGTTTTCTTATTGTGTTTTAAGCCCTATAGCACTAAAACTTCTCAGTCCACAAGTAAGGTATTAAATAAGCAAGAAATTACTGTTTTCTTAAATGGGTATGCTACAAGAACAAGAAATGGCCATTCAGAAGAATTAACATGGAAATAGCCTGTGTTAACACAGTATATTACATTTTAAAACATAAAATTAAGGGCATTGCTGTCTAGTTTTTTATCATTAGTAGCGCAATAGGCTATTTATTTTGGGAACGAGTGATTGAATACCAGCTGCCAGGTAATAAGGTTTTTCCTAGTCTGTTATAGGAATTAAATTATTAGCAATCAGTGGGCTTCTAGATAGCCATGTATTACGTTCTTAGCACACGAGCTGTCCTTGAAATCAAGATGTATCTTTTAATCAGAAGTATCTCCTATTTATAAAGACTTCTCAGCTGGCATGATACCAGGCTCCTTTTAAGATGAGGGTGGGGAGTCATTTTGAGCAGAGAGTTTAAAGGCACCTAAAGACTGAACAAAACATCAGTCCTCTGGACTCCCTTCCAAAGGAATTCAAGCCATCTCCATCCCTGTTGAACTCCCAATTGGTTGCTAAGTGTGTGCTGTTTCATAAGGCCTGCATATCTTAAAACCAGGGTTGACTATCCTGCCTGTTTTAAATCTATTTTCAGGACAATGTTTTTGATTTTTTTTTTGGAAAAAAAAGAAATTTTTAAAAAAATCTGTAGTTCATATTTTAAATTGTATATTAAATCGTTGTACATTGCCTTAGGGTCCTAGTGGGCCAAAAGGTAGAAGAAAAGTAAATGGTTCAAATAAATAATAAATAATTTTTAAAAGGCAGATAGGCCAGTTAAATGTGATTGTTGTTTTTCATTTAATTTATACTCACATTTTCCCCATTTTGGGATGCAAGATGGTTTACAACAGTCAGAACTAACATAGCTAACTTCTGTTTTCTTTTTTGTTATATGTTTTAGAAAATATTTTTTTCAGAGATTTTCTGGAACCAGAAAGTCTTCCTCTGACTGTTGAAAGACAGGTAGGTGGCACCAGTCCCAATTCGCTGCAAAGGGAGTGCCAGAATCATCGAGCAGTCACAGGGAAGGACCTTTCCTTTGTTTCCACCAACTGTATCTGTGAGAGTGATGGGAGAGGGAAAGAGATATGCTAAGAAACTATTGCAATTATACAAGGCCAAAAAAAAGTTTGATTATGACTACTATTTTATTTTACTTTATTTATTTACAGCATTTATCGTTCACCCTTCTCACCCTGAAGGGGACTCAGGGAAGATCACAGAACACATACACAGCAAACATTCAATACCATTAAACAGTCAGGACAGACAACAGATAGAGGTATTGTGCTGGCATTTTCCCCCAACTTCTGTGTCCTGGAGATTGTGCTTGATTCAAGCCACAGGGGGGGGGGGTGCTGTCGCTCCATCCTCTATGATGAAAAGCCTTGATCACAGACTTCCTTTGATCACTGGCATTTTCTGGTATTTCTATTTATGGTACTGTAAAATACCTCCCTGCTTAAGTGGTACCTAATTTCTCTACTCACAGCTCACAGCTGTTTTTGAACTACTTAGGTAGATAGTAAGCTGGGCTGAAGGTCAGGTGCTCACTCCAACTCGGTCTTAGCTATATATATTTGGCAAAAGTGATCAATATTAAGAATGACAGCCTGCCAACCAAAGGTCAAATTTTTGGAAAAATGGAGCAGGTTCAATATTTCCATCCAGAGTTTGGGAACTGATTTAGTGTGGCATATAAGAGCTAAGTTAACAAAATTTTTTAGCCTTCTATTTCTAATTTCAGGGAGAATACTCGGTGCTTGTGAATTTTTTTGCCAAACATCCAAACAACTCAGATGATCTTGGATACTATGCATCTCAACTTGGGAGCTGTTCCCTTCCACCTCTAACAGCAAAATGCCATGGACTAGTTAGCAAACAGATGTGGGTCAACTCACTGGAGAATTCCTCTGGTAAGACAGTGAGATGGAAGTGCTTCAAAAAGTAATACAGGACCTAGACAAGCTGAGCATTTTTGTTAATCCTCCCCATCTGGATTTGGGCCTGAGAGACCCAAAGTGAGGTTATATGGAGGAAATGTTGTAAGCAAACAAGTATAACATGTTGCATTGCACAACCTCACTTCTGATCATGGTATATATTTGCCAAGGCAACATCAGCCATAGCTTCCAGTTTACTAGTTTCCTGAATGTTAGTTAACTATAGATAAGTAAGATGCACTAATAAAACACTCATAGACTGGTGGGTTTAAGGGTGCTCTGCAGAATGCTGATCAAGGAGTGAAAGAAACAATATAGACTAGCCTGTAAAATCACCACAACTATAATAATGGGTGGGATATAAAAAAGCCAGCACACATGTCACAACTTCAGTAGAAATGGGGGAAATCACAAATTTTTGAAGAACTAACATTTCTTATCCCCCTTGTTTGAATTTTTGAGTTTGAAAGCAAATGCCTGGTTTTCCTGCTGCATGCCCCAGATGCCCTCTTTGAAAGTCCCGCTGCATGATATTTACTTTAATAGGTCTAATTATAAAGAAATGCACTTTTTCAATCAGTACCAAAGTACTGGTAGGTTTTCTTCTTTAACACGCCAGCCAGCTGTTTTGAAACGTACATCTCTAATCTCTTTCCCTCCACATGTTCAAACAGATGAAAGTAATTTTGTGCTCAGCTGTCTATAAGTAATTAGGCTGGGATGTAAAGGAGTCTTTAAATATCAGTTCAGAAAGAGCTACACTCTTAGCATACAGAATAATTATCGGCAATCTTCTTCATCTGTAAGGTATACCTAATGCATTTTACATGAGTCCCCATTATTAACATAACCTGACTATCAAAGCTCTATTGAATCTGGTGTCTTTTTCATGTAACTCGCTGAAATCCCCCAGAAATAGAACAATTTCAAAACAGTGGTGCTGATGATTTGTTTCAGCTGCAATTTGTTATTTTCTCTCCCACCCCCCTCCACCCAGCTTCCCATCTTTGTTGTCTTCCTGGCAAAGACCTAAGCCAGTGGGGCTCCAATATACATAAACAAGCGTTCAGCTTTTGCTACAAGACGGATATTAATATTCAATACGGGTCCTATAATGCAGCCTTTTTCTCAGCTTCCCAGGCTAAATCCCTTAATATTATTAATTAGGAGGTCACAAAAAGAATACATTAATGGGAAACAAATTGGTATGGACCCTAAAGACAGGTTTCACCAGCTTTATAAAATCATGGAGGTCTGTCCTGCAAATTCAAGCAAGGTGTAGGATCCTGAAGGTGGTTTCCCATTTCCTATTCACCAAAGCATTTTGAACTCAGTGCTTGAGCTGCCCAGAAATCATGGACAACGGTGCCCATCATTAATATTAAACCATTCTTTAAAAGGAGTAGAGTTTGCTAGCAATTAGATGTCATAAAATGGAGCTGCTCTGGTTGCAGTTTGTTGACCCTAGTAGTGGGCCTTTAATCCAACAGTAGGAACTGATTCATCTCCGTAAACAATATGGCTCTTTTAAACAGATATCCCCAGATGATAAACCAATGAATTAGAGAAGCCTTATATTCCCCACAATGTCAGTGATAGCCAGCCATGCATTACATGCTTTTACTTCTTGAAATGTTTCATCCAGAAACCCTCCCAAAAATATCAATTGGTGGGCCCCCATTCCCATTCCAACATCTTGAAAATTATCATTTGACAAGATGGCATGACTGCATTTTGAATTTAGTTGGGAGTACAGTACTTTTAGGAGAATAACAGGGAAGGGAAATTATTGAATATGGGTTACATTAAATTGCAGAAGTATGGAGAACATTTTACATTATTTATTATATTTATCAAAGCTGTCACTTTTAACGTACCAAACTAGCAGATGAAGGGATTTGCACTGTCTCCATCTTAGCTTCTACCCCTATTCTACAGTGGTCCCTCCATATTCACTGGGGTTAGGAACATAGGACTCTTACGAAAGTGGAAAAATTCAAATAAAAAACACTACTTTTTAAACCTGAGAGAATACCTCACTAGGAACCTTTAGGTCCCCCAATATGACTGTGGTAAACTTCTGCCACAGAGTTGTACCGGAGGACAAAGATTACTAGAAGGAACATAATAATTAAATCCACAAATAATCCAATTTGCAAAAATTAAACTCCAAATGTGGGAGGTAGATTGTGATGTTATTTCTATTTCCCTCTTCTCTTTCTTTTCTTCCACACTTGTTGCAATTTTATTTTTTATTATTTCCCCACTCTATCAACTTTGCCCAACACATTCACTTCCCCATCTCCTTATGAAGCAGCAGTTTTCTTTTTTGTTCTCACTGAACTTGAAGAATTTAAGGCCCTGCAGAAGAAATGAGCACTGGATCTGCCTAAAGGTCCTGTCAAGCAGTGACTCTCTTGCCCCATCTACACTGCCATATAAAACAGTTTCAAGCTGCATTGTATGGCAGTGTTGATAGGGCCTGTACTTCGCATTTTGTTTCTCCACATTAGGGACACCCTGGCACCACATCCCTGAAGTACTGCAGATTGCAAAGAGATTTCAATTAAATATAACCAATATATCTCAAAAACAAAATAACCCCAAGATAAACACAAACATCCCCTAAATATTTATACCTGAGTTTAGCTGTCCGAACTGCACAGAATCATGGCGAAGCAGATCCACATGCAAACATATATCCCCTTTTCATAGTTAACTTTTTTAATCAAGCAGTTGGACATGATGATTTCATTTTATCCGATTGTTAGCTAGTTGGACAGAAATGAAGTTCTTATGAGGTATTATACATGGCCAGAAAAACATAGATAGATATCCACTTTTCACGCCTGCATACATATGCAATTACTGTAAAGAGGCAGTCTTGATGCTAGAAGCAAGATTTTTCATGTGCATTCTGGCATATTGCAAAATACCATAAGAAAAGACTTTCCATCCCCAATCCAAATACTATTCCAGCAACATATCCATCACAGACCAGAGTAAGTGTTTCAGAAAAGCTGTCCCATATTAAAATGGAAAGGAAGCAGTATTACCTCTCCCACCCCCACCAGCCTTTTACCAACTAGCACAAAAGTTTCATTAAAGCTTAATCTCCAGATGCGGACATAGTTGTGATCCACCACATGGGAGGGAAAGAATGTCTTGCAATAAAAATAGTTTCTGAGTGCACCACACATGCATTTTCCCATTAGAAACCAATTAATCTACATCTGCCTGAAAGTTCTTCAAATCATCTGATATTATATATAATGCCTAGTGCATGCATGACAATAGCCCAGGGGGAGGTTAAAAATGGAAGAAGTTGAGGATGAGAAATGAAATCATGCCACTATCTTTTGTCATAACAAAGTAAATGTGTGTAATTTTTTATTTATATTTTCCACCCCCTCCAAATAGTAAAATCAATTATTTCCAGATTATACATTAGATAGTATTTGCAGTATTCATCACTGAGTCAATTTATTACCTCATCACACAGGGCTTTTTTAGCATTCAAGGAGACTTCCCTGCCAGTCCAGTAACTGATGGGCACGCTGCCCATCACACGACTTTGCTGGGCTTCTGGTGGAGGCCATACCCACAACCAGAGTGGAAGCATCGTATGATGCTTCCTTCACAACTTGGGAGGCTTCCCGAGTTGTGCTGGCTCCAATTGAGCCAGTATGGATCTACGCAGGTTTGGCAACACTTCCCCGTGTGATGAGGGAAGCATCACCATGAGGGAGTGGTTCACGGAGTGACAGATTCACCCCCACTGCCCCTCAGTTCACTGGCAAAGCCAGGTGAAGTGGAATGCTTTGCCTCACTAATGTGATAAGGACCCTGACATGCATCTCTCAAAGTAAATTGCTTCTTATTGTAATATAGTTTTAATTGCAACTGAACTTCCAGTTACAGAAGCAACACTGGGTCTTAGGTCTTGGGACCCATCTACATAGCCATATAATGCAGTGTCAGGCCCCAGCCTGGTCCCATAGTCCAGCCAGACCGAAGCCATGTTAATTCCAGGACATCAGCTAGGCCTGAGAGCAAACCTCTGCATGAACCTCTGTGTCAACCAATGGTCAAGGGCAAGCGCAGCCTTCCTTCTTCCCAGGCCAATAAGAAGAGCTGGTACAGCAAAGGCTGGTTGCCTCCCCATCTCCCAGGTGCTACTACTAATGAGCAGACATTCCTTCGCTCCTCGGAGGGCAAGGGAGGGCCAGGCCCACAGACTGTCCATGGGACGAAGTTCCGACGCAGTGTGCGTCTTCAAGAGAAACACCAGGGAAAACCTATTTAAGCTGCTCCCCGTTGGCTCTCGGTATCTCTCGCCAACGTTCAGCTTTCCTTGTCAAGTTCTACGTACTCTAGTTCCAGCCCGGGCCGGTGGGCCTTCAAGTCCTCGTACTCAAGTATTTGCCAAGCCTTTGTTGCCAGAGACTTATCCAGGATTTAGCCCATTGGGGCGCCAGGACTATTTCTTCCTTTTTGAACCTTTTTACTCTTTGGACTATTGCATTGCAATACTAGATGCGGAGAGCATCAAAGGACTATATTTTTATCTCTTTACTTCTTTTCACTTATTCTAAATAAAGCATTTAATCACGGCTGGTCTCAAGTGGTTTACTGAGGGATCCTTCAGGTCTAAGGTGCAACATGCAGTTTAAAACTTCATTGTACGGTTAGTGTAGACTCGAGGATATCTTCCACTATGATCTTCTGGGGTCTCCCCAATCTTTCTTATATGGTGTTGTTTGTCTACATACACTTATAGAAACATGGCCAAGCATTTCCCTGATTCCCTCTTCTCTTCACCAGTCATGGAATGGGTATGGGGGAAATCACCAGAGGGGCATGATGAGTCTTGGGGGAGGAATTGGTCGTTGCAGATGGAGGAAGTGAACACCAGCCTCCACAAAAGCACATAGATATGCACAACATGGAATTACAATTACCCTAACAAGATGCCACCATGGTGTGTGAACATTCAGCCAATTATTTTTAACAGAGAGGGAGGAATGAAATGAATGTGAGAGATAAACATATAAAAATGGCATGGATGGGGGGAAAACAGATTCACCATCCATAGGCATGTAGAGAACTCATCATATAACTCCTTCACCTCTGTAGCTATATTCAGTTCACATTCACATAATCCACATTTCAGCCTCCTTTTAGGAGCACAATAAGAAAAATTGCCCATAAGTAACTGCAGGCATCAACTGAAGGCCACATCTTAAAAATGGCAGGAGCTTTTTCCTCCCACTGATGGTGTGAACCATGTGTCCTTGGAGCGATTTCTGATGCTTCTGAGCCCAAATAGCAATTGCACTTCTAAGAAACTGACTTACACAGCCCCTGGGCCAACTGTGATGACCCATTAACATGATATATAATTTTGACGCCCCACAGTGCACAGAAAATTAATGGATAATTTACATTCTGTTTAATATGCACTAAGCAGTAATGATAATGGACCTGTGACTTTTTGGCTCTTTGTCTTTTTAATTTTAAAATGCATCTTTAATTAGGTTTCTTGCCTGTCTAAAAATAAAGATTATGAATAAAGATTGATGAGAGCAGCAAACTCTGCATCTATTATTTAAGCTGCCCTCTCTTTGCAGATGTCATTGAAGTGTTTGTTTGATTTGTACTCCATTTCTGGACCATATTTTGCTCTTCATGTCATGTCATACCCTCAGGTTGCAAAGACTTCTTGGAAAGCCAAGTCAGCGTCAAGAGCAGACTTATTTCATCTGTCATTATGCTTTTCTAATTGTTATTTTCAGGGCATAATGAATTGTTGCACATTCCAGGAAACACAAGGAAGCTGATGAAACACCACAGTTCTGTATGTGAAAACAGAATGCCCCCCCACACACACACACACACATGCACACAGACTCAGTTCTTGCAGATAAGTATGTCCACATTAAGGAGAACGTATTTCCTGTAAGAGTTGTTTGAAGCTGAAATAACCTACCTTTTTCAGAGGTCTTTAAGCAGAGCTTGGATGGATAACTTTCAGGAGTGCTATAATTGTGTATTAGTGTATGGCAGAGAGTACTATTACATGGCACTTGTGACACCTTCCAACTCTTCTATGATTCTATGTTATAATTTGAAAGATAATATTTTCCAACACAAACCTATCCAAAGTCCTAAAATCCTCAAGGGAGGACCTTTTCTTGGCCCTGCCCATTTGGCAAAGATATATGAAAGTGCCTTCTTGGTGGCTGTTTTTGGGCTGTCAAATTCTTTTTATGAAAAGTTAGACTGCCCACTGTTGGCTCTTCCTTGACTAGCTATATTTGATTTAGAATTGGATTGCAGTCGAACTGTTAATATCTGAGGATATGAGAAAAGAACATATGGCCTACTATGTAATTATTAGGGTTGGATAAGTTCATTCAGCCTGAAAGTCATTTAAAAAAACTTCAGACTTTTGACTTTTGGAGCAGTTTTGAACCATGCAGGAAAGGTGGGAGGAGCAAATCCAAATTTGAACCACTTACCTTTTTTTCGGAAATATTCCATAATGTTCGGATGTCTCCCAATGTTATTTTAATTTTCACAACCATTAAACAACTTTGGTAAAGCCTAAAAAGTTTTAAAATCTCATGCTATCCCTCCCCCGGCCATGCAAGGGAGGGATGAAGTGGGTGTGGCTAAGCATAGCCATTGTTGTAGTTTGTGAAGGCCAAGCCCCAATGGTAGAGATTGCAAAAGGCCCTGCTGTTAAACTACATTTCCTACACTGCCTTGCTGCTTATTAGCCAAAATGGCTGAAGGACCCCTCCTCTATAGCTGGCTGTAGCAGTCTTTGTCTAAATATAAAATACACTCATTGAATCTACAAAGAGGGCAGCAAAGCAATAAGCAACTTTTGCCAAGAGAACATAAACTGCTCAAAAAACAATCATTTCACTTTGGCCCGATTGCCATGAACAAGGCACTGGGATAGCAGGCAGCCACAGCCAGCCAGCCCACCACAAAAGGGGAGCCTCCATGACTCCCCACACCTACCTTTTCAGCAAAATGTGTGCCTTGGCTCCCCATGCCCTACCTGCCGATGTTTGCCATTATTTCCCACAATTTGCCATGATTTTCCCTTTTTGCCATTTTTCCCTGGCAGGGATCAAACTCGCGACCTCCCGGTTCTGGGGACGGTACACTCTCTCAGGGAGTCGCCAACCAGTTGGTAGCAATAGCATTTTGGAATGTATACTTATTCACTTCCCAGCGGGAAGCTTGTTCTTCTATTTCCTCTAGTGGAACCGTTCTGGCCCCAATTCTCCCAAAACTTAAAGACATTCCTTCTTTCATCCCTCCCTTTAGAATCCCCTAGGATTGATGTGCTGGGGAGTCTGGCTGGCTAAGGTACTTTGGGAAACTACATCTCACTGTCAGTCCTTAACATCAATAAGTGAGAGGGCAGCAATGGACCAGCTGCAGACATTCCTGGATGATGCAACCTGGCTTGACCCCTTCCAGTCCGGCTTCCGTTCAGGCCATGGGACAGAGACCGTCCTGGTCTCCATCACAGACCTACTCCGTTGCCACTTGGATCGAGGCGGATCGGCGCTGCTCGTGTTATTGGACCTCACGGCAGCGTTTGATACTGTCGATTACCAACTTTTGACACACCGCCTGGCGGTGGCGGGTGAGGGGGACAGCCCTCAACTGGCTGTCCTCCTTCCTCCAAAACCGCCTGCAGCGAGTGAAGTGGGAGGGGTGGTCTCCGAGGCCCCCCTTACATTGTGGAGTTCCTCAGGGGCCATTCTCTCCCCGCTGTTATTTAACATCTACATGCGACCACTCGCCCAATTGGTACGGAGTTTTGGGCTGGAATGTCACCAGTACGCTGATGACACCCAGCTCATTCTGAGGATGGACCCTGGGGTGGAATCTGTACCCGATAATTTCCATCTCTGCCTAGAAGCCGTAACTGGATGGCTGCGAGCCAGTAAGTTGAAGGTGAACCCGACGAAGACGGAGATCTTGTGGCTGGGCCGCCCGGAGGGGGTAGAGACCCAGTTGCCGACGTTTGATGGTGTGGCACTTCGCCCACAACCCCTAGTTAAGAGCCTTGGGGTCCTGCTAGACACCCAACTGTCGATGGAAGCGCAGATTGCCTGCGCTTGCAAGACAGCGTTCTACCATCTGCGCGGCAGGCGAAACGTCTGGCTCCTTACCTCCCGCTGCGACCTGGCCACGGTGATCCAAGCCACGGTCATCTCGAGGCTTGATTACTGTAATGCGCTGTACATTGGCCTACCCTTGTCGGTGATCCGAAACTTAAGCTGGTGCAGAACGCAGCAGGGCGCCTGCTGTCGGGAGCCCCAAGATCTGCGCATGTGACCCCACTCCTGCGTGCACTGCACTGGCTTCCCATCGAATTCCGGGTCTCCTTCAAGGTGTTAGTTTTAACTTTCAAGGCCTTATATGGTTTGGGGCCAGTGTACTTGAGGGAGCGTCTTACCCCATACAAACCCAGAAGATCACTGCGCTCAGAGGGGCTTAATCTACTAGAGGTCCCTAGTATTAAGATCTGTAGGCTGTCGAGCACCCGGCAGAGAGCATTTACAGTGGCCGCTCCGACCCTCTGGAATTCTCTGCCGGAGGAGATACGAGCACTACGGGGTTTGTTGGCCTTCCGCAAGTCTGTGAAGACTTGGCTATATAGGCAGGCATTTGGTCCCAACTGATGCCTCCTTAGTTGCCAGCTGCCAACATACCGTCCTGCCATGTATTGCCTCTGCGTATTATTGCTTGCCGGGATCATTTGTGGGGAGGGGGGCTTTTGGGTATACGTCTTTTATCTGTTTATTGATGTTTTATTGATTTTATGCTGTAAACCGCTCTGGGCTCCAGAGAGAGCGGTCTACCAAATCGAATTTATAAATAAATAAATAAATAAATAAATAATGATAAAATAATAAAATGATTGATTGCATCTGCAAATAGAGATAAATGGATGGATGTGTCTTGAGGGTCCCCTCCAACTTAATAGAGGAAGCAAATGGATGTCAGGAGAGTTTGGATGGTGCCTTTCTGCCCAGAAGAAGGGAGTCAGTCTAGATGTCCCTTGATGGGGTCTGTACTAAGTTTTCTGTTCTCCAACAATTTAACACAGTTTTTGCCACACAAAGTTTCTGGAGTACACCAACTACAAAGTAAAGACCACCCAATGAAACAGGAAATAACACTTTCAAACCAGGAACAGATTTTCTTTATTATTAAAAAATGTATTTCATAAAAAGTTTGAAAATTCACCAAAAATCCATGGCTAAGTCAAATTTGGTGAACTAATGGTGGCCCAGGTGTTCTACCACTGTAGAAAAGTTTCATCAGGATTGATCTAAAACTGAGGGAAGGAGAATCCCCTGAAGTTTCCTCAGTGCCAGTGCTGTTTTCTTTCCTACTGCGCATGTGTGTCTGCCATTAACGAAGCGATTCAGAAGTTTCAGAAAGTTTTAAAACTTTTTTAAAATTGGAAGTGACTTTAGAATCGAATCACCAGCGCCCCCTACATCCAAAAAGAGTTTTGAACTCTCCTTTTTGATCAACCAAGCCTAGTAATTACTATCATATCATGACAGAGGGCATGACCATAGAAGAAAGGAAGACTTGGCATGGGAAGAAGATGCAGGTCTCATAACTACATTGTCTACTATTTGCTTCTTGCAAATATGCTGTCTTACTTGGACATCCCTATCTGATCTCACCTTGATTTTTGTATTTCCTCCTTCTTTTCCAGAAAGAGCTCTAAATATTAAAGTGATTCAAAATGTCGTTGGATGAGATTGTTCCCCAGAATCAACGTTCATTTCCAGTAGTTTCCCATGTACCTTGCTACAAATCAACTGAAATTAGTGTTACATTTCAAATGGGGATACCTCCATGGCATTTCTGTGACCACTTCTCCTTGCTTTACATTATCTCTTGAAAGCAATATGCAAACTAGGAAGACACAAAGAATTACAATTTCTCTGCACAGCTACACAAAGCGAAAATAAACACGGGTGCCACAATCACGCATGATAGTCTACCTATAGCTTGCGTGCTTTTTCCTGCACAGATATAATCGGACTCATCGAAATGGCCTACCTGACATGATATGGCCATATTTACTTTCCTAAGAGTACTAGGGAAAAGAAGCATAGTATAACTCTTACAATGGGAATTAAATAATAATATATTTCAGATGCAAAAACAATGTTTAGCCCTAACCTGGAAAACTGGGTATGCTTTTAATATTTGTTTGTTTTTTAATGTTTCCATTAAATTTGAATTCTAACCAGTTTTATTTGTACCATGTTTGTCAATCTTTCTCTTTTTTTCTTTCCTTTCCATTTCTGAATTTCCATTAACCCCCATGTAATGGGAAACCCTTGGACTGAACAAGCAATGAGGTTTCTAATCCCAACTAAATTGTTAGTGCATGGAGGACTGGGGTTAGCTTTATGTTTAGTATTGTATATTAACTGTAACTGCTAACCCTAGCTTCAACCAATGAACCCCATCCATCCTTCCTGGAACCAGCCTACTGAGAACAAAAATACATAACTTTTGCTTCATGGTTTGTTGAAAGCTGGCATGAGACAGTATGGTATATTCACTGGGAAATGTATGCTAAGAATAGAAATCAAGAGATTTGTTGGTTCCATGTTTGCTCCAGCTTCATTTTGCCTATATAGGCCAAGTGGTTGAAATTTGGGGAGATGGTTTAAAAATCTTCCAGTTATAATTCTGCAAAATACTTACCTTTTATGCTGAATGC
This sequence comes from Anolis apletophallus, assembly GCA_030556195.1. NCBI lineage: Eukaryota > Metazoa > Chordata > Lepidosauria > Squamata > Anolidae > Anolis > Anolis apletophallus. The sequence goes on from JARBWK010000004.1 coordinate 76,287,395, forward strand.
TGGGTAGATTCTGCAACAGATAAATAAATTGATTGTGCTGTAATCCATTTTGATTACTTTCATTCCAGTAGTATAATACAGTATATTATTGCACCACCTGACATCGACCGGAAAGTAGCAACCAATAGTGAAAGGACCAAAGCAGTGACATCTCTGGCCCATCCCCTGTTTGGATATCAGCCAGCATGACAACAACTTAAATCAAGAAATAGTTTTCTAAGGTCTACAGACACTCGCTGGAACACCTCAGCAAGTGAGAGTCCAAAAGTGGCAGGCTAAAACCCAGAACCTCAATCAATAGCTAATACCAAATGAGAGACTCCCTCCTGGGCACACACAAAACTCGGCAACTTGGAAGGCTCTGAACAGACTGTGCTCTAGCACCACCACAATAAATAAGTAAGTAAAATAAATAAGTATAATATTTTAATCTCCATTATATCCAAGATTCCTTCAGAGATGTCGATCCAGGTGCTAAGAAATCAATGTCCTTCCTCTATCCCCCCCCCCTCACATTTGTACTCTGTCTCCTTTTCTTCATATGGCAAGACAATGCAGCAGTGAAGAAGTCAGTATCCCTTTGAGACCTTCATGAAATGTTTAGCTCATTGTAGGGAAAGAAGGTTGGAAGAACACATACATTTCACTAAAGTTGTTTTGAAAGACATATTTTAAAAAGTCAGCCAGAATGTATTTGTTTGGAGGATATCTGCATGTCTTTATTCATTTAGGTTCAAACTCCTTTCAGAAGAGATAATTTGTCTCTTCTGAGAGAGTTCCACGGCTCTGTTTCTAATTGAGGAATGCTTTAGACAGAAATGTTGCCAGTCCAGATGGTTACCCCAGATTGTTCAGCTATAATTGGGAAATGCATCTCAACATCCAGCCAGACTCAATACAGCAGGCTTTACTTCTGAGTAAACATGCACAGGATCAGCCCGTACACCTGCTTTTGCAGCAGGATGAACTCATTGTTTCTCCTCCTTTTCAATTGTTCTCCATCGTCTTCAACAAACTCTTGTGTTTTGGAAAAGCAATACGCCTAGAAGACAGAAACAATTCTTTTTCCTCCCAAATGTCATAAATTCCAAATCTTTTATTAACTAAACTGCTCTCACCAGATCGTTTGTATTAACAGTTATTATGTAGTGACTCTGACCCAAGAAATACGCAATTGTACAGTGGATTTAACAATTCTAAGTAGCATTTTTCCCTACTAACTTCCAGCTAGTAATGCTTTTATAAGTATAATTATTTCTTTTCTTCAGGCAGTATCTAGAAACATTACACAAGTGACACAACTATCCATTTCATTATGATTTTCTCTTTCATGCTGATTGTGAGAGTTTTAAATATCAACAGTAGCATAACATTGTGTTTGTTAAAAAAAATGTCTCAGGAGTGACTTGAGACACTTTTGGTGTGAGACAATTGGCCATCTGCAACAACATTGCCCAAGGGACACCTGGATGTTTTGATGTTTTACCTTTTTTTATGGAAGGCTTCTCTTGTGTCCCTGAAATGGGAAGCTGGAGCTGACAAAGGGAGCTCAACCCACTCTCCCCTGATTCAAACCACTAGCCTGTCGGTCAGCAGTCCTGTCAGCACTATGGTTTAACCCATTGCTCTTTGTTTTTGTTATTATTGCTTTAATTTCATACTCAGTGATTAAAGTCACACATAATCTTGATCCTGTTCTTTATAGCATTTGTAGATTTTACTAGTTTTCCAACAGCTGTTAGTGTGATAAGAATAAAGTTCCTGCTTTTGGAAAAGAGTTAAACTGCACAATCTTTGATTGTACAAATACACTTCTCTAAGTCTTTAATAGATTTTGCACAGAATTATGGCCATTGTGTTGAAGCTAGCTTTCACTATGGAAATCAAGATTAACAGCTGTTCTAACAGCAGTGGTTTGAATTCCTTACAAGCTTTTCAAAAGCGGCTGAACCATCTGACACATACCCACCACAACATGAACCAGACACAGTAGTTACAGAATACAAGCTTACTTATAAGCAACATGAGGCTTGCACTACAGCAACAAGACCAGATGAAAAATGTGAGGGGAAACTTCACCTGCATGTGAATATTATAGATAATATTTCTTACATCTCAGCACAGAACCAATTTGTTTCTTGTTCTTCATAAAACAATTCATATCATGGACAACCATGTCTTATAGATGGGCATAAAATGTGATAACTGAACTCATCCCTCTGTTCTCGCCCCCCCAATCTATCAGCGTAGCTAGTGCTTATCTGTTTATTTACTGATCTATTTTTTAAAATATTTTAAAATAGTAAACTTCTCTCAAATTGTATGTCTGTTCCACAAATGCTTGCCTCTCGTATGTTTAAATTAATACACAGCATTTTAAAACAACTTTTCCCATAGGTGGAGTTCTAAGAAAGGAGAATTGAAATAAAGGTTCAACTAATCGGAAGTACTCTCTCTTTTTTTTATGACATTCAACGTCCTGGGAAGAAGCATAGCACTTCTAAGTAGTTTTCAGTTGAGTTAATGGAAAATTAGTAATTCCTCAAAACCATCAGTGTTCTCTGTAATTCTGTTGCAAAGCTATGCCAGTTTTTACTCTCTCTGTTCAGAAACTTTTATCCATTTATAATTTTTGCCTTCATTAAATAAGTAACTTCATTAAGTTTCCCCGTACTACCTTTAAACATTATATGCATAGTCACTGGAGTTTTTAAAAAATCCACCTTCAGGATCTCTTAAGAATAATAAGAATGAAAATTATGTACAAAAAGTTACTCTGAACTGATTACTCAGTGAGTTTGGTGGAACGCATCATGGGGCTGGAGTTTTGAGTAGTGTGTCTTCACATTGCAACAGATGGTTAACAAACCCAATAATAGGTTTTCAAAATCCTTTTTGAAAGCAATATCCTATTTGTTAAATTACATCATTCAAAATAGTGGTCCACACCTGGTTGGAGAATCCACAAAAATTAAAAAAAATAGTCTTGGCTAAGAGTCATTAATATGGTGCTGGGCTATTGTCCCAGTGGAAAGAAAAAAAACTCCTGCTGATCTGTCACATCAGAAAGATCAGTAAGTACCTTCAAATGCACATGTCAACATGTGATCTCATCCATATATGGGCACAAACTCTCATTTACATGCAATTACCAAGATTGTAGGCATCTTTTATAGTAGTATCATGCATAGACAACAAATCTTACAACACCTTTCTAATCTTTTACAGAAACAAGAAGGATTCATGATCAGTAAACCCACTTTGTAATTTGGAATAGTAACCGATTTGTATAAATAGAAATAGTAGTAAAAGATTTATTAAATTAGACAGGAGGTAAGAAGACAGGTGAAACAAGACATTAAAGGCTAAACACAATAGGGTTGCCATCAGCTTTAAATGACCCAGGGGGAGCCACACAGAGGACAGAATGGATAGGCTTAGTGTTTTTTAAGAGAAAGAAGAAAAATAAAAACAAAGAGGGCTATCTATATTTACTTTGGACTTCATCACAGGCAAAAAATAATAATCAGCATTTCTACTGATGGAGCCCATCACATGACACAAGCTCATACCATGGGTTGAGTTCCAGGTATATCACAGTTTCTAAGGGGTGTTTTTTTCCCTACATTTACTTAGTCAATTGGCAATTGACTTCTTTTTTTAATTCCCCATAAAGAAACATGTAAAATCACCCAATTTAATGTTGATGGGAATTCCCCTTTGCCCATTTGTAAACATAACAATGATGTCATCATGGAGTGAGGAGCCAAGATGGGCAGTATTGATTTCTTTCTTACACCATTACCCTTTTGGACCAAGGAGGAAAGAAGAGTAATTTATGTCTTTTTTAATGTAAAAAATAAAAATACTTCTGCTAGACAAAACACCCAGGATTTTTTTCTATCCAAAGAAAACAGAGGAGGGGACAATTGGGGGGATATGTTTCCAGTGTGATGAGAAGGCAAACAGATAATTAGAAAAGTAAGTGGAGAGAAAGAAACCATGTGTTGGGGTAGGAAAATAATTAGTTCCATTTCCAAATGGGGCATTGTGAAGCTTAACAAGGAAACAATGATCCCAAATGCTTTACTTATATCATGGGATGAAGTCCTTAGAATAAGGGTAGCTCAATGGGGCAAATTTCTTGATTGGTCAGAGATACATGGAAATGCACAGTGGGCTCAGTCAATCCTTTGCTGTTAAGACTTTAGGCAGAAATTTAAATTGGAGTGGTCATACATGCTGTGTAGATGATTTGGTACACAAAAGATATAGCCAGATGAGCAGCTATATCCAATGCTTAGTTGGTGTTGTTTTCAGATGTGCTTATTAAGGCTGGACCAGATGCCAATGCATAAATGATACAAGCCTATCTTTGTGATAGAAGCATTATGCAACAGGGTTTCACTACCTGGATCTTCATTCCGAACTGTTTCCTTCATGGATGACCCTGTTATGAAAGGAAAATACGCCATAATGTGTGCCAAAAACATATGTGTCCATTTCATAGCCTGCAACAAAACAGACATTTGCCAACTAGGGGGACATTATACATGGTGTGCTTTTACTTCCATACTTCACTGAAGTGTCTCATGTGGAAGACAATTGATCTACATGAAGAAGTGTATAAAGTGATGTTTGAATCCTCATGTGATGCCAAAAATGTGTTTGTTAAATTATTATGGCATTCATGTCAGTTTTTCTACTACAACTATTTCCTTCTCCTGTATGGTTATTAAAGGTCAGTAGATTAGTCTATAAAATGGCATTTACTTCACCATTAATGAAGACTAATCCTCAAAGCACATTTTTACCTTCTCATAAAAATTGTTCATAAATACTGACAGCAACTCTCACTTTCACCTCTTCTCATCAATATATTTATGATCACGCCAGAGCATCAGGGGTTTTTTTTTAAAGACTAATTTAGACAGTTTTTAGTTATATTCATTTTTTAAAAAAACATTATTTATGAGTGCAAAAAATATATCTTTGTTGTTCAATGTGAAACACATGTTCCTAGGAACACCAGCTATTTTCAGACTTTCATTAGCAAAGTGAAGTTCTGGAAGAGATCACTAATTTCAGAAGAGATCTGAACTGACATTTCTTTTCTCTGAAAAAAAGAGGAGGGCAACAAACAACATATGTAATATCCAGTTTAAATTATTATCCATGGACAAGTGAAAGAGAGCACAAACAGCTGTATCAAGTGCAATACTAATAATCTTTGTATGTGTGTTTGAGCCAGAAATACAAAAAAAACCCCACTGATAGTCCCTTTAGATTAATAATGTAAAATGTACTTGGTTTGTGTTTGTACTTTGTTTGTTTTGGGGTTTTTTGCAGTCTTTTTTCTTTTTCAAAAATTATTTCATGTAGCAAGCAGTAACAATTATACAAACTCGTTAATGATAATCATCTAGACCAGTGGTTCTCAACCTTCCTAATGTTGTGACCCCTTAATACATTTCCTTATGTTGTGGTGACCCTCAACCATAAAATTATTTTCATTGCTACATCATAACTATAATTTTGCTACTGTTATGAATCATAATGTAAATATCTGATAGGCAGGATGTATTTTCATTCACTGGACTAAATTTGACACAAGTACCCAATACGTCCAAATTTGAACGTATTTGGGGGGGGGGTTGATTTTGTCATTTGGGAGTTGTAGTTGATGTCATTTATAGTTAACCTACAATCAAAGATCCTTATGAAATCCACCAGTGATGGAATTGAACTAAACTTGGCACACAGAACTCCCATAACCAACAGCAAATACTGGAAAAACTTGGCACACAGAACTCCCATAACCAACAGCAAATACTGGAAAAATTTGGTGGGCACTGTCCTTGAGATTTGGAGTTGTAATTCACCTACATCCAGAGAGCACTGTGGACTCAAACAATGATGTATCTGGATCAAACTTAGCATGATTACTCAATATGCCCAAATGTCAACACTGGTGGAGTTTGGGGAAAATATACCTTGACATTTCGGAATTGTAGTTGCTAGCTTTTATAGTTCACCTACAATCAAAGAGCATTCAGAACCCCACCAATGATAGACCTGGGCTCAGCTTCCCATGACAAACAGGAAATACTGTGTTTTCTGATGGTCTTTGATGACCCCTCTGACACCCCCTCGCAATCCCCCCCCCCAGGTCATTTTTTTCCAGCCCTGCACAGCTTCCTTATTAGAGAGAGATGTATCAGTCAGTTCTCCTCGTTGCAGATTCTGGCGGCTGTTAGGGAGGGACAAACCTCTCTCCCCCCCTATCCTGATTGGTATTTTCTGATGCTGACACAGTCTGGGAAATTTAGTTTAGGGCAGGCATATGGCTCCTCACTTCCCAAACTACATTTGTGCATAATTCCTATGGGGAAACTTCAGGGGCTCCTATCTCCCTCATTGTTACAGCTATTGTGGTGAAACTTCTACAATGGTAGAACACATTTATCAAATTTCAGAACATTTCACTTATCCACAGATTTTATTATTTTTAATAATAAAGAAAATAGGTTCCTACTTTGAAAGTGTTATTTCCTGTTTAATTGTGTGGTCTTAACTTTGCAAATAGTTCAAAGTAAAGAACTGATTGGTGCTGATGCAGTCTGGAAAATGTAGTTTAGGGCAAGGCCTTTTGAATTCTCTGGCATAGGGCTCCTCACTTCTCAGAGTTCTGTGCTCTTCCCAAAACACACTGCTTCCTCTTTTGCCCATGGTTAATGCCGAGATACTGCATTAATTTCAAGAGGAATGGCAAGGCACTAAGGCAGCCTTTGGCTTTGCTTCCTTGCCTTGCATTGAATATGAAACTGACTTTGGGAGCCTTTCGAGATTTACAAAACTAAAACAAAAAAGTATGGGGTAAATTTTGATTCTAAAGTATTTGGTATGGGCCATGCAAATGCTTTAAATATGGCTTTTGTGTTACAAAACTTCCAATTTTTGTACAATTTATGAAACTTCTGATTTTATTTATTTTATTTTTTTGCGCAAGCCTAGTGCTTCTCTGGCATTACTTCGAGAACAAAGATTCTTAGGAAGGACTCATCCCACGCTTATTACAATTGCGTTGATGACTAAGATTGGATGTGTCCTTCGAGCCTGTGCAATGGATTTTTCTGGTGGAACGCAGTGTGCATAGAACTGGCCTCACCCTTTAAACCAAAGGTTCATCTGCTGGGGCCTAGCAAGCTTGGACAGTGGCAGCGAGGTCCTCAGGTTGTAGTTTTGATTAGAGTTGCCTTCTCTTAGATGGTTGACCTTACAGGTTAGATGAGCCTCATCTGCCCAGGTTTGAAATTAGAGTTTTCCTTCTCTTAGGATGGTTGCCAAAAGGCTAGAGAGCCCATCCTGCCCATTGACACTCTTTGTCAGACTCTTTGGTTGTGACCTGTCTGGCCTGGGAGGCCCTACCAGTGGCTATTATGCCACCACCAGCCTACCTCACAACTTCATTAGGGTACGCAAGGCCTAGTGCTTATATATATGCTAAATTGGCATGGGGCTACTTGGATTGAAATTAATAATGTCATATTTTAATATACTGTAATTTGGACTGATACCATAAATGTTGACTCAATGTTACTACATTCAAACCCTGGCATTATTTTCCCTCACCCTCCTCTCTATTGCAAATAGATCTCTCGGCATTACTTCGCGAATGAAGATTCTTAGGAAGGACTCATCCCACGCTTTTTACAAGTGCGGTGATGACTAAAAAGGCCAATCTGAGATAGGCAAGTTGAGTTGCAGAAAGCACAGCAGAAAGTCTCCTTGGGTGATGTTGTTTCCAAGTTGTGGTTCTTTCTGCGTTGTCATTTCTCTTCGAGACCCATTCAGCGTGTCTTCTCGAAAGAGGCCACAGCATTGTGGATAGTGCTTCTCCATGCCTCCCGATGTGAGGCCAGGGTGGACCATTGTTGATGATCAATCTGGCCGAGTCTGAGATGTTGTTTCAGGGAGTCCTTATAGCTCTTTTTGGGGGTGCCTCTCTTGCGCCATCCTGTGGCGAGTTCACCATAGAGTAGTATCTTTGGGAGGCAGTGGTCCTCCATCCTAGAGACGTGCCCTGCCCAGCACAGGTATTACTATTTGAATTGCAGTTATTAGAAATTAAACTACATTACCATTTAAAGTCCCACAATTCCAAGTGCTAGTTAACATTCATAAGGGTCTGTACAACTTAGGGTACATACAACTTAGGGTACATATGCACTGTATAGAATTAATGCAGTTTGACACCACATTTATTGCCATGGCTCAGTGTTAAGGAATCCTGGGTGTTGTAGTTGAGGTGTCAGCATTCTTTTGGCAGAGAAGACTAAATACCTTGTAAAACTACAACTCCCATAAGCATCCACCACTCACCTGTCAGTGGGCGGGAACAGCACTTGCTCATATGATGAATCTGAAAATTGATGATTTTGGGAGGAAAAAACAAGAAACAGCAATATGTGATGGGATCTGAGAAATGATCCAATTTGCTTTCTAATGGAACGAGATATAACACAACTGTAATAGGATGCTCTCCCCCCACCTCCAATAGAATGAAGTCCTTACTGAATGCAGACCTTATTGATCTGGACCTCAAGGTTACTGAGCAGCTAATGAAACACATGTTAGGTGGCTTTGTTTGTACATTTTACTCAGTGTAGTCTACTCCACATGGTTGTTCTGAGAATTAAATGCAGCATTGGGCTTTTAGGAGAACAAAAAGTAGGATACACATAAACAATAAAATACTCCCTGGCTTCAAGTTGTCATTTGACTATTCTCTTGACAAAGTTTCAAGATGTCAATGTGCCACCATCAGGGAAACCTATTGCATTTCAAACTCTGTGTCTCCTTTATTATCTTAGAACTCACATGTCACCTCGCTGAATATTCCTACAATATCTGTGACAGAAGTTCAGCTTACCCCATAATTAATGTCTGCCACCCAAGTTATTTTTACTTCCTATTAACAGCCACTTGCATCATGGTTGCGGGATGTTCAAATTATGTTGATGCCATCCCTTAATGAGAACAACATGTGATCTTGGCCTTCGTTATCTGGTCTTCATTATTCACATGGCACTAAATGTATAGCAAACAGCAAGTTAATTGGAGAAACAAGAAGAAGGGAAGAATAGGTTCATGTTTGGTACATGAACTACAAATGGATCAAAAAACAGTTGCCTGAACTAAAAAATGAAAACATGTAATCTCATAATTATTTATAAAGAAAAAGATTTGTTAGGACTATCCATTTTTCCTATATTAGTTTTGTAACCAGAATCAAGTTATAATATTGAAAACATGATGAAACACACTAGGTACAATATGGAGACTCTTGTGCATGTGGTTACGACACAAATTCTTTTCCTTCCCCTCACTCAACCGTCATTCATTTTAGGGTTAAGATTAGAATTAAAGTGTTATCTCTTTTTATTTCAATGATAGTATGTAGTGAAGGCAGGAGTTCAGAAGCCAAATGAAGCCATTTTTCCCTTGTGGAATGACAAAGAAAACTAGATTCATTTTAGTAAGTCCAGCAAATTGCTGTTGATGAGTTTTTATATACAGGACATAAAACACAGGACATAAAAATTGCCTTGTTGGGATCTTTTGTCTTATGTTCTGTTGAATCCACCAGACGGAAGGTAATTCTCCTAAGAACCAGAGGTATCCTGCAGCTCAACCTGGAGTCCCTATATTGCTTTTATTTATTTATTTATTTATTTAAAACATTTATATTCCAGCCTTCTCACTCCACAGATGACTCAGGACAGAGCACAACATATATACAGCAAACATTCAATGCTGGGACATAAAACCATAAATATATAGGGCTGTACACAAATCCTTTGATATGATGAGAGTTCTGATTGGGTGGGTTTTCCTATTCTCTTCAACGATGATGAAGACTTACAACTCCAGTTTATGATTTGCGTTTTTGGATTGTAATCTATCTTCATCACTTCTATAGTGGAAAATCTAAACTAGATAAAGGGTTTTATTTTTTCTTTTCACTTGTTAATGAAACTTGGCAGGATGGTAGACTGGAAAAAAAGGAGTAACTGTCAGAGTACATACCAACTACTTTGAGTTCCCTTATGGCAGGGGTGCTCATTAGGTAGCTCGGGAGCTACTAGTAGATCTTCGGCCCTCTTCCAGGTGATCTTCAGGCCTCACCAGCCAAATGGGGTGCTCCTGCCATGCGCGCGCACACCCTACACACACGTGTGCTCCTGCTGCTGGCTTCCACTCTCGCGGTGCTTCTTTCGCCTGCGGGGCATTGCAGGAAGAAAGAAGCACAAGGCGGGGCCTCTGGAGGGAGCGCCCTGCCTCTCTCTTGTCCAGAAGCAGCTGTGCAGCCTCCGTTGCCGGCGAGACAGGCAGGGCGGAGCGCTCCCTCTGGATGCCCCGCTTCATGCTTTCTCCTTCCTGCAATGCCCCGCAGGTGGAAGAAATGCTGCGCGGGTGGAAAATAGCAGCAGGAGCACACGCGGCGGCGGAAGTGTGCGGTGGCGGGAGCGTGCAGGAGCGCGCGATGGGAGCAGGTAGAACTTTTGGACTTGGTTGCTTTAAAAGTAGCTCGCATACTGAAAAAGTGTGAGCACCCCTGCCTTAGGGGGAGAAAAGCGGTATATAAATGTAGTTAATTAATTAATTAATTAATTAATTAATGAGCTTGAGAGTTCAGCAATTTCTAAGTGGCATATTTCCTGGTTGTTTTAAAAACAGGGCTCCTATATATCAGAGTCTGCTCCATTGAATACATTTCCAAATAATAAATCAGCAATAGTAATTATTACTATAGTAGCTCAATATCCATCCCACATTCTCCATGATTCTGTATGTAAATCCCATTCATTCAGTTGTTTGTCCTCATTAGGACCAGAAACTAAACACATGCAAAACCTGACAATTTTTCAGGATAGTCACAGAAGGAATGCTCCAATTTATAAATGAAAATAGACATGCATACATGAATTTGGGAGGTTATAGTCTACTACATGCCCTAGGCAGTCAGATTAGGCTAAGAAATAGTCTTCCATGAAAATCTATAAGGCATACAGCCTATAAGTCATTGTAAACCCATTTTTGCAATTCAAATATATATGGATACATCATTATTTTGTGAGTATCCAAAGGTTCTATTTTTTTTATTTAAAAAAACATCATGCAATTAAACTAAAATCATATGCTTAATCAAAAAAATCACTGGGTGACATTTTCAAAGTACGTTAGACAAAGATGAACAGATGGAGCCTGTGTGCATTTCCAGAGTTTGTGTTTTGAACTTGCAGCTCAAAGGGCCTAGGGGTAAAATTAACAGTTAATAAATATGGTGCTTTCAAATATTCATTGCTTTGGAGGAAACGGCTCCTAAATAAAATGCGTTGACACAAGTCAAAATAGACCCAGAGAATTCTCTCTTGTCCAGCCCTTGGTGTATTTTGTAACCTTCCCCTATTTTTCTTTCTCCTTCCCAGCCATTGTTTATTTTCATAGAATTTTGGTCATTGTTTAAGAGAGACTATTATTATGATGCCAGATGTGAAAAAAGCAAAATGAAAAGGAACTTGCGTCACCATGACTTCCAGCTTCATGTCCATAACTGGGTGTAGTTCCAGATTTCTCCTTCAAATATGCAAATTAATATTGTTGAGGGAGAATGCCCCTGATTAAATTAATATGTTGAAAATGTTGTGGGGAGTTCAGCATGTGTGAATGTTTCCAACTTACAATTCAACCAATGTGTTTTCTTCTAGGAAAGAGATCGAAATTGTATTGAGCAATTGCACAGAAACCAAATCTTTGCTTGCATCACATAAACAAGTCCTGCAGAAACTGAGTTCTACCAATATTTCCCCATATAAAGTGTTCATCTCTATTATTTAATATTTTTAAACCACACATTTTTCAGGAGTGGACCTCTAGACAGTTTAGTCCTGTTTCTAGTTTATTATGTTCTTTGGCATTTTGGAGCTTCTCTTGGACCTACCAAGTCTGCCCACTAGGCCTGTTAAATCATGCTTCTAAATGTTTCTATAGTACTTACAAAACTAAAATTCTGGGGGTGAAAACTAGATGGCGCTGGTGCTTTGCTTCTACAGTGTGGTTAAAGTTGATGTTTATTCTAATTTGTTTGTATGGTTTTCCCGCCTAGCAATTGAATGTTTTGCCTTATGTTGGAAACTGCCCTGAGTTCTCTTGGGGAGATAGGGTGGTATCTATCTATATAAATAAAAATGTAATGATCGTTTGTGGGATTAACAGGACTCAAAACCCACTGGACAAATTGACACCAAATTTGGACACAAGACACCAACCAAGGCAATCTATGTCCTTCGCTCAAAAAAACAAAATAAAAATTAACTGTAAAGAACTTACCCCCCACAGACCTAAATGACTATACAGAGCATGCATTAAAAGAACACCCTCCCCCGTCCCTACCTCCTGCATTGGGGGGGACGACCAACAACTGCGAGAGAGGTAGGTTGAGAGAGGGAGGGAAAGGTGGTTGATATATCTCTCTGGACACCCTTCTGCCTCTCTTTTCCCAAAAGATTCAGAGAGAGGGAGGGAGGGAGAATACACCCTCCTCCAGATCCACCCCTTTCCTTTCCTTTCCCAGCGGAGGTGCCTTTGCTGGGAGCTCAAACGGGAGGGATTGTGTGTGTGTGTGTGTGTGTCCAGAAAGCTCACCCAAGGAATTCTGGGAAATGAAGCCCAGTATTCAAAGAAAGGACAAAAATGCACGATCTGTGAGTTAAGAAAGGCTGTCCAGGAAGACACAATCAAAACACTCCCAAAAAAAGGCCTTCCATTTTTTACTTTATAGCACTCCTGGGCTATAATATATCAACAATAATAATATCTATATATCTATCATCATCATAATAATATATATCAGTCAATAATATATATGTCTCTGATATCTATATGTCTATAACAATAATATCTACATTTCTATAATAATATCTATATGTCTGTAATAATAATGTCTATATGCCTATAATAATATCTATAGGTCTGTAATAATATCCATACATCTGTTGCCTGTTTTTGCTCGAAAAATATTTAGCCCTGTGCTCCTTCTATTTTTTATCAGTTTTATATTAATTTATGCAATGCTTTTGATATGAAATAAATAAATAACATCTATAATACTAATACCTATATACCTTTAATAATAATATTTGTGTATATAATAATCTTAATATATAAAAAGAGAGCTGTCATAATGAGTACCTTAAAAACAACAAAACCACTGAACGAAAACACACCAAATTTGGCCACAAAACGCCTCATAATGCAAGGTGTGACCAAACAACAATAAAAACCAAAAAAAGAACTAAAAACAACTTACAAATCCTAAAAAAGGAGAAGATGCCACAGCGCATGCATACAGGGAGGGGGGTGCACGCGCATACACACAGGAGAACTCATCCAGAGGAACAGAGCCAAGGCTTGAGACAGGGAGAAGCAGTTGCTGGTGCCAACGCTAGTTGACATGGCGACTGTGCCTGGGCAAGGCCTGGCTCTCCTTTCCCAGGCAAACTTGCAGGCAAAGAGGCTCCTCCTTCTCCTCCTCCCTGGCTCAACGGAGTAAAAAGGTAACGCGTGTGGAGGGAGAACGAAGAGCCTGCCGCTCCTCCAGCTGAGTTCAGACTACACTTTGATTACAGGTGAACTATACATGCAAGCAACTCCCAAATGTCAAGGTCTACCCCAAACTCCTCCAGTGCTCAAATTTCTTTGTTTCCGTTCTCAGTGCTCTCCGGATGTAAGTGAACTTCTATTATTATTATTATTATTATTAAGAGGCAGAGTGGCCATCTGTCAGGAGTGCTTTGTGCTTTTCCCGTATGGCAGAAGGGGCTGGACTGGATGGCCCTTGAAGGTCTCTTCCTAACCTAGGATTCTCATCCTCCTCCTCTTCCTTCTTCTTCTTCTTAAGCAGAGGCTGAATGGCCATCTGTCAGGAGTGCTTGGACTGTGCAGAAGGTGGCAGAAGGGGCTGGACTGGATGGCCCTTGGAGGTCTCCTACTCTAGGATATTATTATTATTAAGCAGAGGCTGGGTGGTCATTTCATGGGAGGGCTTTATTTGTGTTCCATTATGGCAGAAGGATGGTGAACTGGGTGGCCTTTGGGGATCCCTCCCAACTCTAGGGATGCTTTTCCAGCATGAGGGCAGAAGAAGCGGGGGTGGACTGCATGGCCTTCAGCGGTATCTTCCAACTCTAGGTTCCTATTACTATTAAATCATCCCAAACCCTTCCAGTATTTTCTGTTGCTCATGGGGGTCTTATGTGCCAAATTTGGTCCAGATCTGTCATTTGTAGGGGACTCAATAGTCTGTGGAAGTCAGAGCTGAATCAGTTCCAGGTACTGCAAATCGCATCATCCGTTGTCCATACTCTTCCAAACCTATTATCATGTTGAGAAACACCAACCAGGCAAAACTAGGCAATGGCACACACCTTGCAGTCAAAGCATTAATGAGCAATGTCATTGAAGCAACAATCCTAACAGGACCATTTAATGGAGAAGACATCCTCATCCCACGCAGTCCAATGATTCCTACAGATATGACCTTACAATTTCAGTAGACTTCAATTCCCTATTTGACTGGCTTTTGCGATCACAATCAACAAAGCACAAGGACAATAATTAGAATTGTGTGGCACAGATCGAGACATCAAATGCTTTGCACATGGACAGTTCTGTCTTCCACAGTAGGAAAACCACACGATCTCTAAATCAACACTGACAAAAGAACAAGAAAAATAGTTTACCCACAAGCTTTAAGAAATAAAATATATTACAAACAAGCACTTCGTCATTATTTAATTTTGCATAGCACCAGACTATGCCACAGCAACGCGTGGCGTGGTACAGCTAGTAATATCTATATGCCTATAATAATATCTATATGCCCATAACAACAACAACAATAATAATAATACCATTACCTATATAACATCTTTGAACTGAGTTATATGGCAGTGTGGACTCAGGTAACCCAGGGCCCTTCCACACATCCATATAACCCTTTGGCCTCGAGGAGACTGAAATAGTCCTATATTAGGCTGACACTTTGCCACTTCAGTTGTGCATTGATAGGTTAGAAACCAGCTCTTCCTCTTTTCTTACTTTCCCATTTCTCCACAATGGGCCACAGCAACGTGTGGCCGGGTACAGCTAGTATAAAATAAAGTTGTTGTTATTGTAATTATACCCCATTTTTTCTCTCCACAAAAGACTCAAAGTGGGAATAATTGCTATGTTTACTGATGGGGACCATTTTAATTAGTTCCAAGATAACCCAACAGACAGCAATGGAAAGGTACATTGGGTTGTTGTTTCGGGATGTATGGCCATGTTCTAGAAGCATTCTCTCCTGACATTTCGCCTGCATCTGTGGCAGGCATCCTCGGAGGTTGTGAGGTTTGTTGGAAACTAGGAAAATAGGGTTTATATATCTGTGGAAGGTCCAGGGTGGGAGAAAGAACTGCTGTCTGTTGGAGATAGCTGTGAATGTTTCAATTGGCCATCTTGATTAGCATTTGATGGCCTGACAGTTTTACTGCCTGGGAGGATTCGTAGTTGAGAGGTGATTAGGTGATTAGATTGTTTCTTCTCTGGAGTTCCCCTGTGTTTGAGATTTGTTCTTTATTTACTGTCCTTATTTTAGAGGGGGTTTTGGTAGCCAGATTTTGTTTATTTTCATGGTTTCTTCCTTTCTGTTGAAATTGTCCACATGCGTGTGGATTTCAATGGCTTCTCTGTGTAGCCTGATATGGTAGTTGTTAGAGTGTTCCAGCAATTCTGTGTTCTCAAATAATATACTGTGTCCAGGTTGGCTCATCGGGTGCTCTGCTATGGCTGACTTCTCTGGTTGAAATAGTCTGCAGTGCCTTTCATGTTCCTTGATTTGTGTTTGGGCAATGCTGTATTTGGTGGTCCCTCTGTAGACTTGTCCACAGCTGCATTACATTTCATTTCAGGAAATACTGAGTTCCCTTAATTTTACCTGAGAAGTGGGAATGAAAAGACGTTGGTTTGATAATGCCAGAAACTCCCCAGGAATACTTTGGAATGGGGGAGATGTCATGTAGTTCTCAAAAAAGTACTGTTTTCTTGTCTGGAGAGGCTTTTAGGCTGTAGGTAGCAAAAAGTTGATTTAATGGATCCTAGTCTCTGACCCAACATATGACAGCCGCCCTGAGACCCCCCCCCCACCCCCACCCCACCTGGGGTTGAGAAGGGCGGGGTAGAAATAAAGTAAATAAATTAAATGTTCATATATATTCCATTTAGTTTCCTAAAAACATCCTGGTGAAATTCCCCATAGAAATAATTAATTCTCAATTATGTATTGTGGGGAGGGCCTGGACCCTATCCCTGTAAGAGGTTCATCACTTTGCATTGCTCCTTTAATGTTTAGACTAAAACCAGAGTACATTCATCACTTCCCGACTGGCATAAGACCCAATAGTCTCTGCTATACTCTCCAAGTGTCCCAATTTGGCAGAGAGAGTCACCATTAATCCCCTGTTGTCCCACATTTCCCACTGCTCTTAAAATGGTCCATTTTCTTTCTCCCACTTTACCCCATTCCTCAGCTTACTTCGGTTTCTGCAAACAAAACTCAAAGTGCAAAAGTACAGTAGCTTGCTCTCAATTAACTCAGCAGTGGGGAGAGGTGTATTTATTTGTGTGTCTACACATGCAGGTCCATGTGTTTGCAGGTTCAACAACAGTCATCCCTGCCAGCATGGTTATGGTGGCAGGGAAAGATGAGAACAGAAGTAAAACATACCTGGAGGGCACCAGAATAGGAAGTCTAATCTAGACATACAAATGTTAATGTGCTTGGTGGACATATATTTGGCTGTTCAGCCTTTCTACATGCTATGTATTGAGTTTTTAAAAAACTGAAATTTGAGTTGGCTTTGTGGGTGGCTGAGGTCAAATCAATATCAATAATAAACAATGAATTAGTGAACCCAGGACAAAGTGAGGAATGATTGCTTAAAAAGCAATATTTTTATAACACCATGAAGTCTCTTGTGGCCCTAATAAAAATGACTTAACCTTGAAGTCAGTGTTGAAACGAACCCTCAGGTGATTCTGGCTTTTCTGCTGATTGTGTTTTGATATAGTTTTAAATAATGGAATTTCCCCCTTCTTTTTTATTGGTTTGGATTTTTTAATATGGTTTTGGCAAATGACTAATAACTACAAATAAAGATGGATTATAAATAAATGATTCCCATTATGATAATTAAACATTAATTACAGATGCAGGGGAAAACTGAAAATATCTATGCGAACAGCTTCTAAACAATATTGTAATTGCTCAATATCGATTTCAATTGCAACTGTAAGTAATTTTATTGCCCTATAAAATCTTTGTCTAATTGTGATGTTTCACAATGTTCTTTTATATGTATTTGAACTGGTTTGTGTTTTGACAGTCTTTGCACACATTTTAAAATCTTTGACAAAATTGGAGAATGGATTCTAGTAACTTTTTCTTTTTACATTTAAACAGAAGTATGCAGAAAAATAATGAACCTAAATGATTTATATTATTTTAAAGAGAATGATGAAACATTGAAATAAAATGTTGCCATACCTTGGATCAGTCGTTCTTCAGAGTGAAGAAATCGAGAAAAAACTTGAATTTAGAAGGGCAGCAATGAAGAAACTAGACAAGATCCTCAAATGTAAGGGCCCTTCCAGACTGGGCCCAAAATACGGGCCCTGTCGGACTTTACCTGAGGCATCCAAATGATGCCTCAAGTAAAAGAGGATTGATTCAGGACAAAGCAGGAAACCCCTTCCTTGTCCCCAAATTAACGTGATACCTCATTAGACCAGGGCTTTCCTGCAAAACCCGGGTCTACTGCAGTATTGGGTCTGTGGAGACTGACTACCAGGTAGTCCTGTGACTACCCGGGGGCCAGTCCCCACACTCATCTTGCATCTTTTGGGCCACTGGAGCCCATGCCTTTCCTAACCCCAAACCTTTAAAATAAAATAAAACAAAACTACTTTACAGTCAGATACCATAATGAGGAAATACGGTAAGTAAGTAGCACATTGCATATCAATAGGGTCTGGGCAATCCTGTGAAGGTTAAACATGCAAATTGCACCAAATCCCAGCTCCACTTCAACAAGAAAAGGAATATTTTGAGACAATAGTACAGCCTTCATAATGAGCCTGTAGGATTCATTCCATGGGAATGGCTACAGATATATTATAGTATCTGAATGATGACAAAATTAAACTTCATAAGCAATCTGCCACAGCTTGGAGTGAGACATTTGTGAAAAGAATCTTTTGATTCATCATCTTTTGCTGAAGCATTATGAGAAAGACAATGTCTGAATGAAACTCATTTCATTAGACTGGCTCATTACATGGCAAGTTAAGATCTACACACTAGAAACAGTATTCTATCCCATCCATAATGCTGAATGAAGTAAACACCCAAACTCTAGAAAGATGGCCCAACACTAACTGTTTTCAGATGATACATTTTTTTCTGAAGTCCTTATGGACATAGTGTGAGGTTCTTTATTCTGGAATCCCATTGCATACAAGGAAGATAAGCTAAGTATCTTACCCTATTCGCTCACTTTATAAACGTAGCACATTTCAATCTTTAGGGCTGGCTCGGGACATTTTCCTGCCTAAAAAAGAACAGAAAAAGACTATCCAAGTCAACATGTATTGTGTCTGACCTCACAGGTGAGTTATTTTGGCATGTGAAAATAAAATCTTTGAAGCCTTTCCCCCCCACCCCAACAAAAAAATACAGCAATAACAAATTAAACTATTTACCACTCTTTCATTGCACACACAATCTCAGACCTGAGGCAGGGGTTGCACTCTGGTTGATGGTAGGATAGGCACTTCCATCAAGCAGTGAGAGAAGTTGCAATCTGACACAAAGGAAGAGAAAGGTAAGGCAATGGCAATGATAGAGGGGGAATAGTTGATTTGCTTGAGAGATGGAAAGTAAATATTATGATTCAAAATTTTGTTCACTTATCTGGTATCTCATCAAAATGTACACGATCAGCTACTCATCTAAATTAGAATACCTGTTTTCCTGCCCAACTGCTTGTTTATGCCAGTAATGATGTTTGTACTTTTCTATATTTATATTCCCTCCCATCTCACTAATTATATTCTCCCACCCCAGTATATAAATACCTGTAAACATTAATATTTAAGGTTAGATATTTATATAGAGAGGGGGGGTTAAACTGCAGTGGGTTAAACTGCTGAGCTGCTGCACTTGCTGACCAAAAGGTTTGAATCCGGGGAGTGGGGTGAGTTCCTGCTGTTCAACCTAGCTTCTGCCAACTTAGCAGTTTGAAAACATACAGATATGAGTAGATCAATAGGTACCTCTCCAGCAGGAAGGTAACAGCACTCCGTGTAGTCATGCTGGTCACATGACCTTGGAGATGTCTACAAAACATGACGGCTCTTCATCCTGGAAATTGAGATGAGCACCACCCCCAGAGTCAGACTTCGCTAGACTTAATGGCAAGGGGAATCCTTTACCTTCACTTTTAGCTTTACAAATTAAACTTTTAGCTTTACAAATTAAACAAAGGCTCGGCCCAACCAAGAAGTGACAGTGGTCTGAAAAGATATCTACACTGCCAATAAAAATCCAGATTATCTGCTTTGAACTGGATTATATGGCAGTGTAGACTCACATAATCCAGTTCAAAACAGAAAATGTGGATTATCCGCTTTGATAATCTGGATTATAGGAAAGTAGAAGGGGCCTAAATTGCTATAAAAGGGACTATCATACAGAAATGGCTAGAGAAAGAGAATTGGGCCATTTAATCCAGAGTATCAAAGCAGATGATCCACACTATCTTCTTTGAAATGAATTATATGAGTCTAGAGTGCCATATCATTCAGTTCAAAGCAGATAATCTGGAATTTTATTGGCTGTGTAGAAGGGGCATAGAGCAATAAAAAGTTTTAACAGGCTGGTTATTTCTGTGATGATTGGTCTATTTATACAGTTTCTGTATCTGTGAAACCGAAACCAGAATTTTCATTTATTCATTTATTTGCAAACATAATCTTTCAAAACACATTCTAGGTCACAAATAATTCACACCACTGCTATCTGACCCCCTGTTTTTATCCCTTTCTTTTCTTTTTTTAATCTGTACATGCGGCCCGCTCACTGTTTTGTGTCATAAATGGTTTTATTTTATTGTAATTTTTATTGGTTTTAGTATTTTATCTTATGTTTTATGTAATTATTTATATTGTGTGTTTGATTTTACTTTATTGTTGTGCTGTTGGGCTTAGCCTCATGTAACCCACCCCGAGTCCCCGTTGGGGAGATGGTGGCGAGGTACAAATAAAGATGATGATGATGATGATTATTATTATTGGTCCTCTAGTGCAACTCAATGGTTTAATTGAATCAGAATTACTTCATTTCAATTGGGTTCTCCAAAGTTTCAAGTATCTAGATGAAATCCAGAAATTCATCCACTATGGATATGGAGTTGTACTGTACTGGCAGATTATTGGTTGTTTCAACAATGTAAGTAAGTGTATGTTGTTGCTTTTTTGCTGTTTTACAAATATGCCTCCTATATAATATTCTCTCTTTGGCATTACTTCGCGAACGAAGATTTTTAGGAAGGACTCATCCCAAGCTTTTTACAAGCGTGTTGATGACTAAAAAGGCCAATCCGAGATAGGCAAGTCCGGTTGCAGAAAGCACAGCCGAAAGTCTCCTTGGGTGATGTTGTTTCCAAGTTGTGGTTCTTTCTGCATTGTCGTTTATCTTTGAGACCTGTTTGGCATGTCTTCTTGAAAGAGGCCGCAGCATTATGGATAGTACATCTCCATGCCTCCAGATATAAGGCCAGGGTGGACCATTGTTGGTGATCAATCTGGCCGAGTCTGAGGTGTTGTTTAAAAGAGTCCTTATTTCTCTTTTTTGGGGCGCCTCTCTTGCGCTGACCCATGGTGAGTTCACCATAGAGTAGTATCTTTGGGAGGCAGTGGTCCTCCAACCTAGAGATGTGCCCTGCCCAGCACAGCTGTGCTTTCAATAGCATGGCCTCAATGCTGGTGATCCCTGCTTGCTCAAGGACAGCAACAATCGTCACATAGTCAATCCAGTGTACATTTAGGATTGAGTGAAGACAGCGCAGATGAAAGCGTTCAAGGAGTCATAGGTGTTGGCGATAGATGACCCATGTTTCAAACCCATAGAGGAGAATAGACAGTACGATAGCTCTGTACACACTTATTTTGGTGCTTTGCCTCAGGTGTTTGTTACTCCAGACTCTTTTGTGAAGCCTTCCGAATGCACTATATGTCTTTGCTAATCTGTGATCTATCTTTTTATCAATCTTGGCATCCGAAGAGATTATGCTTCCCAGGTAGGTGAACTGCTGAATGGACTTAGGCACAGATTTGCCTATGTTGACGTGGGGATGATGGTGTTCTTCCTGTGGTGCGGGCTGGTAGAGAACTTCCTTTTTCTTCAGGCTGACTTCCAGCCCAAACAGCTCTGCAGCTGTTGCAAAGCAGGATGTTAGGCGCTGCAGGGCTGCTTCTGAATGGGCGGCAAGGGTAGCATCATCAGCAAAAAGCAGCTCACCGACTAGATAGTTTAGAGTTTTAGTGCGAGCCCTCAGATGGCTTAAGTTGAACAAGCTACCATCAGTACGGGATGCTTACAAAGTGTGGGATGCTTACAAAGCCGTGATGAGGGGTCATCTGATCCAGCAAAATTCTAAAAGAAATAGACAGAGGAGGCAGGAAATATCTGGAATTGAAGAGGAATTGAAGGATCTGGAAAATAAGTTAAAAAGGAACCCAGGGAATAAGAAAATACCAAAGAAACTACAAAATACTAAGGGAAAAAAGCACAACCTGGAGATAGAACAAATGGCTAAACAGATGAAATATATCAAGCAGACCTCCTTTGAAAATGCAAATAAAATTGGAAGGTGGCTCGCAAGAAAATTACGGAAGAAACAATCCCAACAAATTGTGAGAATTAAGATAGGAGATAGAGATATAACAGAGGACACACAAATAAGACAAGAGTTCAAAAACTTCTATAAACAACTATACTCGGGGGGACAGGTGGAGGAAGGAAAAATAGTAGAATACTTAGGTGATTTAAAATTGAATAAATTAAATGAGACACAACGGTCAAATCTTAATAAAGACATAACAGAGGAGGAAATTAAGAGAGCAATTAAGAATCTGAAGAATGATAAGGCGCCAGGGCCAGACGGCTATACTGCATGTTTCTACAAAGCAACTCAAGAAGAAATTATACCTATTTTAAAGGTGATACTGAACAAGGCACTACAAGAGAAAGAAATACCGGATTCGTGGAGAGCTGCGGATATAGTGATGATCCATAAAGAAGGAGCAAACCCAGAAGATATTAAGAATTATCGCCCCATTTCGTTGCTGAATATGGATTATAAGATCTTTGCGTCAATTTTGGCAAATAGATTTAAAGAATTTCTAACAGACTGGATAGGTGAGGACCAAAATGGATTCCTACCTAATAGGAATATTAAAGACAATGTAAGAGTGATTCTAGATGCAATCGAATATTATGAAGACCATCACCAGCAAGAATTGGCCCTGCTTTCTATTGACGCAGAGAAAGCATTTGATAATTTGAACTGGAGCTTCTTCAAATTATTATTCAGGGAGATTGATATAGGATTCCAATTTTAGAACGCAATCGAGGCAATTTATCAAAAGCAAAAAACGAAAATCTGGATAAATGGGACTGCAACGGAAGAATTTAAAATTGAAAAAGGGACTAGACAAGGATGCCCGCTCTCGCCATTGATTTTCATTTTTGCATTAGAGATCCTTCTTATGAAAATAAGGCAAAAGGAAGAACTACAAGGATTAAAGATTGACAAAGAAACGTATAAAGTAAGAGCCTTTGCGGATGATGTGATCTGTATAGTGGAGGATCCTAAGAAGAACATTATGAAATGGTTGGAGACAATGGAAGAATATGGAGAAGTTGCTGGATTCAAATTGAATAAAAAGAAAACAAAAATCTTAACAAAGAATATAAAAAAGCAGGACCAATTAAGACTGCAAGAAAAGACTGGAATCGAAATTGCATCAAAAATCAAATACTTAGGAATCTGGCTAACAGCAAGAAATATGCATCTGTTAAAAAACAACTATTTAAACCAATTGACAAAGATAAAAAAAGAGTTGGAGAAATGGAAAAAAATGAATTTCTCCTTATTAGGAAGAATTGCAGCTATAAAGATGACCTTATTACTTAAAATGTTGTACCTTTTTCAGAATTTACCAATAATAAGAAACATGGAGGTATTTAAAAAATGGAAAAAAGACTTAACGAGCTTTGTATGGGAAGGGAAAAAACCAAGAATTAACTATAATGTAATGATAATGCAAAAGGAGAAAGGAGGCTTTGCCCTCCCGGATCTCCAACTGTACTATGAGGCCTGCGCATTAACATGGATAAAAGACTGGACCTTGTTAAACAGAAGTAAGATTCTAACTCTGGAAGGATTTGATCTACGTAAAGGGTGGCACTCTTACCTTTGGTACGGTGGAACTCAGAAGGAAAAGAACTTTGGGAACCATTTCATCCGCTCCTCATTGATAAAAATCTGGAACAAATATAAAGACCACATGTACGCTAAGACACCGATATGGCTTTCACCCTTGGAAGCTACTCAGAGAAGACTATTAGGATGGACGGAGTGGCCTAAGTATAAGGATATAATAAGAAAAAAAGAAGGTACATTCGAACTAAAAACACAAGAGGAAATCTCTAGGGAATTCCACAATGTAAGATGGCTCCATTACTTCCAACTTAGAGAATGGTTTAACATTGACAAGGTTAAAGGATTTAGTGATACCGATGGACCCTGGGACAGGATAATGAAAACGGAAAAGAAAATAATATCTAAAGCTTACTCTATGTTATTGAATTGGACAACCGAGACAGATATAATCAAGCAGTCAATGATTAAGTGGGCACAGAATATTGGGAGACCGATACAATTTAAGGAATGGGAAAGGATTTGGTGTAAGCACTTGAAAATAACATATGCAACAGACTTGAAGGAAAACTGGCTAAAAATGATACATCGCTGGTACATTACCCCCAAGAAACTAAGCCTAATGTATAAAAATGTCGGAAATAAATGTTGGAAATGCAATGGCCAGGAAGGTACCTTCTTCCACATGTGGTGGTCATGCCCTAAGGTTAAAGAATACTGGCAAATGGTACATGAGGAATGTAAAAAGATACTTAAAGTGGAGTTTATGATAAGACCAGAATTGTACTTGCTAGGAATGATATATGAAAATTATTCGCAAATGACAATATAGAAAAGCTTTTGTGTTTCTAACAACAGCGGCAAGAATAGTATTTGCAAAGTTATGGAAGCAGAACCTCCTTTCTACGAAAGAGCAATGGCTAGTAAAAATTATGGAAATAAAGGATATGGACGAATTGACCTATTGGCTACGGCAGAATAATGGCAAAGGTGTTATTAAGACAGATTGCACTTTGATTGATGAGCATGTTAAAAAAATAAGATAAAGAAAAGACCACTGTCAGTAATTGATTAGGACAATTAAGAGCAATGGGGAAGCCTCTTGTGACATAATGAAATCTCGATGAAATATATGAATAGTATGGAATAAGAACGGAAGTCAACACAACCCCTTTTTTCCTTTTTCCCTACCCCCCCCACCCCTTGTTTCCTTCTGTACCAATGTATGTTGAAAATATGAAATCTACAATAAAAATTTAAAAGTGAAAAAACTACCATCAGTACGATAGCATATATATATGCCTTCTTCTTCTTCAAGATCTGCCGTAGCCCTTTGGAGCATCCTGCTGAAGAAGATTGTAAATAGGGTTGGTGGAAGAACACAACCTTGCTTCACTCCATTAGTTATTAGAAAGGGCTCTGAGAGAGCATCTCCATATCTGACTTGACCGTGCTGGCCCTCATGTAGCAGGATAATCCTTTTGAGAAATTTAGGGGGACATCCTAGTCGTTCCAGAATCTGCCACAGACCTTTTCTGCTGACAGTGTCAAAGGCTTTGGGGAGGTCAACAAATGTTACATAGAGCCCCTTTTCTGCTCTCTACATTATATGCCTCCTATATAACATTAGATTGAATAAAATCCTCAAAAGCTTTAGCAGCCAGGAACACAAAAGTATTTTTCTTTTAATGAGACAAGTTTCTGGCATTCTCTGAAAAAATGCAATTTTGCTATGATTGCCAAACTAAAACCAAAGCACATCGCACTATCCGAGTCTTTGATATTATTTTTCTCAGAGTTCATTAAAGTATAAATAAGATGAAAACAACAACAACATGCTAACTGGCTTGTCTATTATAATAATATTATTTATAACTTGGTTTAGATTTTGATAAATCTAGCAAGGAGTTGTTTGGCCTGTTAAATTAAAACCACTTTGAATAGTTCACAGTGGTTTTGGCAACACCACCGCCAAACAAATACACATAAACCTTGGAACTCATGTAGTAGATTTCACTTCTGATTTTGGGGGATGAAGGAAAAATGCCTTGCTTATCCTAACTGCCAGGACAAGAATGTGGTTCACAGCTGCTTATTGCAAACTCATTCCATTTCAACCACTAAACCTGACCTTCTCAGGGATCATCATATGTCTTTCATTTGGCCCTGGAAGATCATTAATATTAGCAAGTAATTCTTGATTAAGTGGATCTATGGAAGGGATGAACAATTTGGGAAATAAACACAAGAGGATGTTTTATACCAAGTAAGATCATTGTTCCATTCATATGTAATGTTGTCCACAGTGGCTATAGAAGCAGCTACTTAGGCTTTCAGGCAGTGATTTCTACCCCTTGCCTTCTGAAGCTGCCATGAATTTAACTTGGAACTTTCTGCATACAAACGTATTATGGATCTCCAACAGTAAGCAATTCTAGGAGCTGAAATCCAAAACATCTCAAAGACCAAATTTCGAGAAACACTGATCTAGGGTGTTGTCACTTAGGCCCCTTCTATACTGCCATATAATCCCAATTACAAAAGCAGATAATCCACATTATCTGGTTTGAACTATATTATATGAGTCTACACATCCAGTTAAAAGCAGATAATCTGGATTGTATATAGCAGTGTAGTAGGGCTTAGTGACAACATCCTAGGTCAGTGTTTTCGAAATTTGGTCTTCAATGTGTTTTGGATTTCAACTCCTAGAATTGCTTCCTGTTGATCAAGATTGCTAGGGTTTCTGGAAGATAAAGTCCAAAACAGTTTATAGGACTGCTCTAAATTTCCAGGTCATATGCTCTTATCTACCTATGGCTGGATCTACACTGCCATATAATTCAGTATCTGATTCCAGATTTTTTGATTTGAAGTGGATTATATAAATCTACACTGCCATATAATCCAGTTCAAAACAGACATTCTGGGATCAGAAACTGTATTGTATGGTAGTGTAGATGGGGACATAATTGTTAGCAAGCCAAAGGTGTCATGAGCCAAAGGAAATACTCAATGAATTTATGAAAGGTATCTCAACTATTTCATTTGAGCGGTCTGAGTCCATCTACAGAAGTGGATTGAGGTGGAGAAGATCACGATGTAAAAGTTTTAAATAAATAAATAAACCTTCCTAGTAGAATAGAGGTCCACATAAGGATTTGCCGGCTGAAAAGTCATAGAAGATTCATCAAACCACTGACTTGGGAGTTATCAGTCACAACTGAGTGTCTATCCCTACCAAATGAAAATTGCACTACACATATCTGACAAATTGAGGTCTAAATCTCATAATATATTCAGTCTCTGAGGTGCTAGAAGTCTGTTATTTTTCGGTTTCATTACATTTAACTGAAAATGCCAATAGGTGCCTCATGACAAACTACTGGATTTCTATGAAGAGAATTAAATTCTTAGTACAACACATATCTTTTTTGAGATGCAAAATGAATATATAGATCTGTGTTGGACTTACACAGTTAGGTGCAGAGGACATCCCCTGTGGCAAGAACAATGTGTGTGGCTACCTGGGAAGATTTGTTTTTGCAGTCACAAACCTCCTAGTCCACTCTCAAATTAAAGACAGCTTAACCATTCCAGTGGTCTGAGTCTAAGAGATAAATTTCTATGTTCTCACAGTACAGTTTTAAAATGCCTTTCTAAGAAAAAAAGTTGCCATTGCATTTTGCACATATCTTGTACTTTCAGTCTCAGGATAATCCTGATTTCCTCTTTCCCCATTTGGTATACCTATAAGATGTTCTACTTCAGAATACTGACATTATTTTTGAGTTACTCTACCATAGTGCCACAGGTGGTACTGGTGATAAACTGAAATGGTTGGGGGTATTTTTGCAACTATAACAGAACAAGTCAGACTATAATAAATAATGCAAAATAATACATTGATTTAGTGTATATCTAAGTACAGGGGAGAAAGCAATATAAAAGCCTTTTTACTAATTTGTCATAGTCAGGTTTGCTGAATTTGAATTTACCTATTGGGTCATAAACAGCCTGATTTGGTTATTAGCGCAGAGGCTAATATAGAGAAAGTGTGCAATAATCTAATTAAGGGATTCTTTATCCACATGGATAAATTCACAAATGTGGCAATTTCAGGGTATCCTATTATTGTATAGCAAAATACCCCAGTTGGTGTATCTGTCAGGAAAGTTGAAAAAGCCCCGCTCAGCTTGTTCTCAAGTGAGGGTCCTGGCAGGAAGGTGTAGGGCTGAAAGAAACCTCACTTCTCCTGGGTCGCTGTGCTGAGAGGGGAGGAGAGGCCACGTGCCTTCCTCTCCTCAGTCCTTCCCACCAGAAACCTCACCTTCCTGCCTGAACCCTCACCTCTCTGCACAGCAACCCAGCTGTTTTGCTGTGCTTAGAAGCAAGGTGAGGCCGTGCTCTTTCTCCTCCTCCTCTCATGCGCATTCCTCTCCTCCCCTCTTGGCACAGCAACCCAGCTGGGATACTGTGCCGAGAAGGGAGGAGAGACCACACATCTTCCTCTCCTCAATCCTTCCAACTTCCTCACTTCCCACCTCAGTTTTTCCCCACTTTTCTAGTTCCCCCCATGCTTCCCCAATCCTCACTATCCCCAGCCCTCTTTCCCACTTTCCAGCTCGCTGTTGTATGTCAACCTGTTCAGCCTGTGAATGTGTCTGATGTTCATGTTGATATTCATGATGGGAATGGGGAAGATGTTTATGTTGATGTTCCTGAAGAGAATGGGAGTGTTGATTTGGCTTCCGGGCTTGGTTCTGGGGCAGGCCGGATTAGCCTCCTCGGCCGCCTGAGGCCAAGACGCCCCACGCCGTCCGTCCCCCCAGGGCACGGAAAGCCACGTCCCCGAGGGCGCGGAAAGCCATGCCCCCCAGGGCGCTGCTGCGCATGTGCGGCAGCAACCCCGGCCATGCGACTTCCGTCGCCTCCTCCTCCCACGACCGGAAGGAGGGCCCGAGGAGGTAGACGGAAGCCGCGCGGCACCGGCCCCACAGCTTCCATCCACCTCGCGCCTTCCTTTCGGTCGCAGGAGGAGGAGGCGGCGGCGGACGGAAGCCCCTCGAGCAGTGCCGCGCGGCTTCCGTCCTCCTCCTCCTCCCGCGACCGAAAGGAAGGCGCGAGGAGGATGAAAGGAAGTCCCGCCCTCCTCCTGGCCACCTGGGCCGCCCCCTTGCAAAGGAAGGAGGCGGCCAGGAGGAGAAGGAGGAAGGGAAGCCCGCTGACAGGCATGCGTGTGCATGCATGCATGCCCGCCGGCGGGGCGAAGCTTCTCTTCCTCCTCCTCGCTGCCTCCTTCCTTTGCAAGGGGGGCGGGCCAGGCAAGGGGATGATGACTCTCTCGGGAGAGGGCGGGGGGGAAAGCGCTGCGAGAGGGCAGGTTTTTAAAAAAAATGTTTTCGGAGGGTCGAATCCGCTGGCCCCAAAAACCTGCCGCCCGAGGCCATGGCCTAGTCTGGCCTTATGGGTAATCCGGGCCTGTTCTGGGGATGAGAAGACAAGGAGGCCTGAGCTGTTGCAAAGGCCTGAATTAATTTAGAAGAGAGGCCAGAGGGGCCTGAGTTGCTGCAAGAGGATTTACAAGAGGATTCTTAAGGCCCTGGCTTGGGAAAGGCATTTCACCACAGTTCACTGGTCAGTTATCTGAGAATGAAGTTGATTCTGAGGTACCAGGTGCAGGAGTTCATGAGAGAGTGAAACCTTGAATAGGAAAATAATTTTCAGTAAACATAGACATCTGTGCAGCAATTAAGATGCTCAGCTAAACTTCAACAGAAGTTAGATAGCAAACCAAAACTGAGGAAGAAGCCATTCCTGGCAGTTTTGGAGTCAGGTAAGGGTTTATAAATGGCTTTGTGAGGGATGATTGCTTCAGTTGGAGCAACATCAGATTAACCGGGGAGATATGCTGTGCTTGCAATCTGAAGGTTGCTAGTTCGGTTCCCCGAGCTGGCTTGGACAACCAGCTGTGAGCCCTATCCACTGCTCACCCAAGCAGTTTGAAAGACAAATGAATAGGGAACTGCAAAGCGGGGAAGGATTTGTACAGAAAGGACTGTACAACGCCTGAAAATGTTCGGCTGTCGGGAAGATGGAATGCGGAAACAGAAGCTCCCATCGTGAGGATGGAACAACAGCACCCCCTTGTGATGTAAAGACGCAATGACATAACAACAATAACGTAATGGAGCAACCACATCCTGTGACACACACCATGTGATGCAGCCAGAAACAAGAAATCCGTCTAAAATTGCACTGTGTACTGTGTATTGTAATTTGTATGTCTCCGACAGGGATTGTCTGTCGTATGTGTAATGTAATCCACACTGAGTCCCTTCGGGGTGAGAAGAGTGGAATATAAATAAGCAGTATTATTATTATGATTATTAACACCACATTTCCAGCACCAAGGTCTGTCTAGCTCATGTTTAGCCTATGGAATATGCTTCTGTATTGTTCATGGATTCAAGTGCCTAGTTTAATGGATTTCCTCGGACTCTTTGTTCCTGTCTTCCTGTATATTAATTGGATTACTTTTTACTGCTTTGGCTACATATATTCCTAAATAAACTACTTGCTGATTTTACTCAGCAGGTGTGGTGTTTTAAGTCAGAGGTGATTTTGCTCTGGAGTTCGACACTCGCTTTCGATCCCAGCCTTTCCCAGGTTCCAACCTCTCTTTCCCATTTCAGTCTTACTCCTTTTCCCACCACAGTTTCCCACTTTCCCAGCCCCTCTTTCTCACCCCAGTCTTTCCCACTTTCTCAGCCCCCTTTCCCACCTCGAATTTTCCCACTTCTCCACGTGCCCCCTTCCCACTCTAATCTTTCCACCTTTCCAGCCCCCTTTGCACCCCAGTCTTGCTCATTTTGTAATCTTCCTTTCTCCTTCCCTATCTTTTCCAGCTGCCCCTCTTTCCCACCCCAATTTTCTTAGCTTTTCCCAATCCCCCCTTTAAACTCTAGACTGGGGTCTTTCCCACTTTTTCAAACCCCCTTCCATCCCAACCTTTCCCAGTTTCCAGCCCCTCTTTCACACCTCAGTCATTCTCCTTTCCACAATTGCCCCCTTCCCACTTCTTTCCTTTCCTTTTTTACCAGCCACCCCCTTTCCACCTCCTTTCTTCACTTTTTCAACCACCCCTTCCCATTTAATTTTGAAAATTACCAGTAGTGGTTGCATTTCCCACCCTCAACTTATATTTAAGTCAATAAGTTTTCCCAGATTTTTGGGGTAAAATTAGGTGCCTCAGCTAATATTTGGATTGGCTTATACTCAAATATATATGGTAATTCAAATGTAACCATAATAAATAAACTATAACAAATAAACTTTGAAATTCAATGTGATAATAATATATAATATTATTTATACCCTCATAAGGGCACTCCGAACATAAAATAAATAAATGTTTTGGTTCAAGTCTTGAACTGGGACCCAAAAAGCTCAGGTTTAAACCCCACGGATAAATGAATCATTGGGTGACCTTAGATCAGTGACTTTCTTTAAGCTTCATTTACCATACAAGGTGAAAGAGGAGTATGCCATCTTGGGAAAAAGTGGAATATAAATGTAATATCTAAATAATTATTAAATAAATACATACATACATAAAGCATTATAGGGGGCAGGAATTCCTGTTTCTGGAAAAAATTGTGTCAACACTGAGTGGATGGGTGTGACTGTGAAAGAGAGAGAGAGAGCACAATTTTCAAAGCCAATCCTTCCTAAATGTGTAGTCCTGAAACATCCCGTCAATCCCAGGTAACTTTGCATTTTGTCAAAGACAAGGGGTTCTTTTATGATCAAGAGCAATAACCATACCCGTGGGAAAGGTTTAAAGCTTGGTTGCCAACTTGCACAGAAAAGGATATACGGCACGGATAAATATAATACGATATATAGGGTTCCAAATTAATAATAATAATAATAATAATACTTTAATATTTGTGAGTCGCCCTCCACCGGCGGTGCTCCGGGCGACTTACAACAGTTAAAACCCTAGGGTGAACAATGTACAACAGTTTAAAAACATGGAATATGAACAGGAGGGGTGGCTCAGGTAGTCCAGGGTACCGAGCCAGTCCCGAACGCTAGGCGGAAGAGCCAGGTCTTCAAGGCTGGCCGGAATCCAGATAGAGTCGGAGAGGCTCTGAGGGTGGGCGGCAGTGAGTTCCAAGTCGAAGGGGCCGCGACGGAGAAGGCTCTCCGCCGAGTTTCCGCCAGTCTAGCCTCCCGCACTCCAGGGGTAGTCAGGCGGTCACCGTTGATGGAGCGTGCTGGCCTCTCGCTGCATTGGGCCGTCAGCCGGTCACTCAGATAGGAAGGCCCAATGTTGTGCCGGGCTTTAAAGGTGAGCACCAGGAGTTTGTAAAGGGCTCTGAACTCTAGGGGCAGCCAGTGAAGTTCTTTAAGAATGGGGAAATGTGATCCCTCACTGATGACCCAGTAATGAGTCTGGCTGCGGCGTTATGGATACGTTTCAGCCTCTTAGTTGTTGTCTGGGGGGAGGCCCACATATAGGGCGTTGCAGTAGTCGAGGCGTGAGACGACAGTGGCATGGACCACTGTTCTCAAGGCCTCTGGTGGAAGGTAGGGAGCCAGCCGACGGGCCCTACGGAGATGGAAAAAGGCGCCCTTAGCTGCAGCCTGGATCTGGGCCTCCATCGTGAGATTTTCGTCTAGGATCACTCCCAGGCTTTTCACCGCCGGGGCTGGAGCCAGGGACTCGCCCCTCGAAGAGTGGAAGTGGTGGGCGGGGTCGGGACGACCCGGCCAGAGGATCTCCGTTTTAGCCGGGTTGATCTTGAGTCTATATGCCCTGAGCCAGCTCGTCACCGCCTCAATCCTAGGCTGAAACTGTCCGGTACTGATGATGACCCTGGGTCAAGCTTCAAGAGCAGCTGCGTGTCGTCTGCGTATTGGTAGCAGGAGAACCCATGGCTCCTAGCAATATTAGCCAGGGGCTGGATGTAGATATTAAAGAGGGTGGGAGATAGAATGGCACCCTGAGGGACTCCACACTCCAATTCGTTTTCACAGAGACTTGACCCTGCCACGCGACCCGCTGCGAGCGGCCTCGCAGGAACGATTCCCGCCAGGCCAGAGCTCTCTCTTGATCCCGGAGGCCGCCAGGCGATGGAGAAGCAGGTCGTGGTCGACGGTATCAAAGGCCGCCCGTAAGGTCCAAGAGGACTAGGATTGCCGAGCCTCCCCGATCCAGTTGTCGACGGATGTCATCAGTGATTGCCACGAGAACGGACTCCACTCCGTGGCCCGCGTGTAATACTTGGGTCTACTGTATTATAGTATGAAAATGTATCTGCCTCTGAAGAAAAAAATATCTTTAGGAAAGAGCATCCTAAAGAGATCCGTTCAGAAAAAGGTGTTTTCTAACATTATTCTATATGTAGGAGAAATGTGGACAAGAGTTGGCATATGTATTTGTTTCCCCTGTGCAGTTTGAGTACCTTGGTGTCTGCCTGCATACTAACCCCGAGAGCTTTGTGAGTACATACTTGCTTTATTAGGTAGCATGAAACTTCAACTGGAAACAATGACATGCCTGTTAGTCAGTAATTCGTAAATTAGAAAACTGTGCCGTAAAACACTCTCCCTCTAATTCAGATTGACAGTTGTGTATATTTTTCCCCTGCTATTGTCTCCTATACCGTCTGTCAAAGGTAGACAGCATGACAACTGTTTAAACTAGTAGCAGTATGAAGGAATGACTATGTTTCACTTAGAGTTTTATAGCCAAACATTGGAGGGGAAAAGCCAGCTGCAAACTACTGGATTCCATATTATCAAGAAACTGAAAAGGTTACTTTTTAAACCCATTATTCCCAGAATTCTTTAGCCAGGAGCAGTGGTGAAGAGTCAGTGTAATGCTTCTATGGTTTATGGGTAAGGGATGTGTAAGTCAGTCATTAAACAATGATATTACTGTTCTGATTAGAGATGCTTAGTTTCATTGTTCACTCAGCAAGCCTGACTGCTTTTTAGGGCCAAATGACCTGAAACTGGGATATGCAAAGGGCAGCTGTATGCCATGATCGCTTAGTATCTGTTGGGATTTTGTTTCAACACATACACACCCATGGATATCATAATTAATGAATGCTCAAATCTCATTATATACAATGACATGGGTAAAGGTTTACGTCTAGTCGTGTCCGACTCTCAGGGGTGCTTATCTCCATTTCTAAGATGAAGAGCCGCTGTTGTCCATAGATACATCCAAGATCATGTGGCCAGCATGACTGCATGGAGTGCCATTACCTCCCCACTAAGGTGGTACCTATTGATCTACTAACATTTGCATGTTTTCAAACTGCTAGGTTGGCAGAAGCTGGGGCTAACAGTGGGAGCTCACCCCATTCCCCGGATTTGAACCGCCAACTTTTTGGTCAGCAAATTCAGCATATCAGCAGTTTAATCTGCTGCACCACTGGGGGCTCCTATACAATGGCATAATGGCAATATCAAGGTTTGCTTTATGGTATGAGGTGGTGTTGATATTTTCAAGCTATGGATGGTTGAATCAAAAAATACAGAGAGCCAACTGTATAGAGTTTTCCCTCACCATTGTCACCAGATCCCTCTCAAAGCATCTACCAGCCTAAAAATATTGGGAAAGGTAATTTCCCATGTTTTCCCCTATACTTCCTATCTGAACCCATAACTGGGAGGCAGTAAGTTATGAGGGCAGAAAATTGACTCCAGAAATCTGGGAAATGACACACTTCTAGACTGGCTCCAACTAGATAAAAAAGAACTACATCATTTACACACACAAAAACAAGCATATACCTTGAATCCACCTCAAGGAAAATGAAAAGGTAACCTAAATGTAATCAACTATGTAATTAAATTAAACTAATTTAATGTAATGTTAGCAGCAACAAATTATGTGGGAACATTTTCCTTTGCATAAGGATTTAGATATATAAGGAATCAATACTTTCTAAGTTCTAAATACTTTGTGAGGAGAAGAGATGAACAATGGGTATACCTCCTAGGTAAACTACAGGTGTATCTGCACTGTAGAATGAATACAGTTCAACATGGAATCATGGGATTTGTAGTCTGCTGCATCATTCAGACCTTGCTTCCAAACTTCATTTCACTCCCTCATAGTGCTAATAGAAGAAGCCCCCTTCACTTCATAGTTGGCAGGACCAGCACATTGTGAAACAATATAACTGGACAATGGGGGGAAATGGACAAAAGAAAAAACTGGACAAAGCAGGAGGACAACCCACCTAACTTCCCTGTTTGCCAACTGTATGCTTCTGCTCATATATTGCCTTGGAGATTTTTTCCAAGTTTCTTTTCCCCCCAGAAAAACGTTTTAAAATTCCATCTCAGTTTTAAGACAGCTCTGGAGTATTTCCCATATCTAGAATATACTATTTTTTCTCAGAAAAAATACATCCCTTTGTTTTTTAAAAAATTATAAACATGTAAATTAAACAATACATTTTTATTTTTAATTAATAAATAGTACATATTTGTAATAATTGAGACAATGTTAAAAGCCAAGCTTGAGAAAGGTTTGGCGCTAGAACTCCTGGCCACGCCAGATAGGAGATTCTGAAAGTTATAGCTTTTGTTAATAAGTGTACTTTTCCAGCATTAAAATGTGCCTTCAACATTTCCCATACACGGGGAGTGGGAGGAACATGTCTGATTCATGGAGGAATCATGTCTGGAATGACAAATGATTAACAACTGTGGGGGGAGCAAAATCCCTGTGCACAACTATTTTAAAATGTTGAGGCCCGATTAAATTATGTTCTTATGTTCTTTACAGACAAATGTTAACAACTGGGGAGAAAAGTATTTTAAAATGTTGTAAATTATTGTTACAGACTGTAGGGATGATTTTCAAAGAGTATGAAGCCGTCTCCCTATTAAAAAACAGAGAATTTCTGTACCAGAACATAATAGCGCCATTTTGCAATGTTTACATAGAAGCTCCTTTCTGCCTGAGAGCATCATGTCAGCATCCCTCATTTTTCATGTGTCAGATATTACAAACCTTCTTCATGTGATAAAAACAGATGCCATATAATAACTGTCCCATAAAGCCCAACTTCTGTTTTCAAGAGATGCAGCTCTGTGTTTGTTCATGTAAAATCTTGTCATTTTCGGTAAGGGAACAGCATCCAAATGTGTTCTGCACAGCACTGTTACCACATCCCACTTCTTTGATTTCAACCAGCAATGACAATAACACTGCAGTTTTTTATTATTTTTATTTTTATTGTCATCGACTGAGTGATGATTCCATTAGACGTTTGCAGTTGGAATTCTCCTCAGTGACATGTAGCAGTAGGAAGATAAATAGGCCTTTAGGAAATCTTTGCTATTAACACTATCTGTTTTGCCACCAGTTGACAACTTTAGGAAATTGCTCATAATTGGCTGCTATGCGGAAAGCACAGGACTCTGCGCCATTATTATGATATTGATTTTCAATAATTCCTCCCCTCCGCCCAACAACTTTCATCCTTTCTTCCCTCAGATCCTTTTGTGTTTTTTGCCATAAAGGCGTGCAAAGAAAGTAACCGAGAAGGGTATGTTGCACATCTGGAAGTTCAATGCACAAATAAACTCATAAAACGCACATCGGGAACAGCTGAAGTAGATTTTTTTTCCACCTCTTGACGTGTTACATTTTCAGACTGGAAAAGAAAGGGATAGAATTAGCGTGCAGTTAAACAGGATGGCAGGCCCTGTAGGATATTCATGTTAGTCAAAGGCTGAA
The DNA here is from genome assembly GCA_030556195.1 of Anolis apletophallus. Classification (NCBI taxonomy): domain Eukaryota; kingdom Metazoa; phylum Chordata; class Lepidosauria; order Squamata; family Anolidae; genus Anolis; species Anolis apletophallus. The sequence continues at coordinate 76,323,776 of JARBWK010000004.1, forward strand.
ATGTATTACCATTTTTTAAAAGAAAAGAAAAGGGGGAAACTCCATAGGGTTGTTTTAAATATTCATTAGGTAATGTGCAAGCTCGTGTATGATGGCTGATGACTCCAGTGTTTTTATCACTGGAAATCAGACAACTCAAACCTTACTTGTTTTGTAGGGAAGAGGTAAACCCAGAATCCAATTTCTCTTCCAGTGTTTGTACTTCATTTTATTAATTGATCTAAACTAATTTCCCATGAGATCTGCCTTCCCCAAAAAACATACACACCTCCGTGTTGTTATTTGACATTGTTCATTACCTGCTACTACCCTTCTTTACAGTCTTTCTCTTTCTCTATCCCCCACCTCCTTCCCACCACCTTTTATTCAAAGCATATGCAATCATGCCTGTGGCCCAAACTATGCATCCTCCGTCTCCCCCCCCCGCCTCTTTCTTGCCCTCTCTTTTCTTTTCACATGAAAGAAATCATCTTGCTTGGAAGAAATGTAAAGACAGTCTAGCTGGTGCTTCTCAACAGGTAGACAGTTTTGTAAGAAATGCTGACAAGTACAAGCACTTAACATAAATGCAGGAAGACTGTCAGTGATTTGGCAATATAATTTGCTACTCAATTAATACAAGCCTCTAAGACCAGATGCAAAGGGTGGAGCTAGTTGCTGTTTCTTCTATGCACTTCATGCCGATAGCCAGCCCCTCACTGCTTCCCGAGTGTTGACTTGGTTTTCTGACCAACTTTCTTCAGAAGGCTACAGGGGAACTGCTCGAATTCTCTCCTCATCACTTTTTGTTCCAGAGATGTCAGGCGATTACAATGAAACACTGGAGAAGTCAAGTTCTGAAGATTTACCCCTCCCTGGAGATTTTTGCCCAGATCTGCTATAAAACTCCATCCAATCTTTGATCTTCCAACAACTTGTACTCTTCTTGGTTACTCGAAACCCAGCATTATTATTAAGCTTAAGTTGAGAGCTTTAAACTTTTCAAATATTTACTCTCCTGCCTCCCAATGGGATGTTAACAATAAAAAGAGTGAAGGGCTTCTACATTTGTTTTTACTTTACATAAACGAATTAGGCAGTTTCGACTAGTCTCGTTTATACTCTCCACAATGTAAACTAAGGGACATAAAAGGGGCCCAGCACCCTTTTGTGCTGAATAAAAAATTGGGAGACTTTGGGAAGGTTTCTACCTTCTTTCCCTTCCAAAAACGTGAATAAATGTCCCAGTCTTTCTTTTCATAAAGGAAGCATGCAACACTAACAGCCAAATTGTTTGACTTCTACTTTTTTTCCAGGGGAGGGGAAAAAACATCAAAGGGGTTTCACTTGATTATATGCCTTCCCCGCCCCCCTGTTTCATCCCTCATAACCATTGTTTAATGAATTTTTATTAGAAAAGCATGGCTGCACTTATGAAAAAAATCTTGCTTTGAAACCAGGAGAAGAGAGTGTTTTCCCTAGCATTAGCCTGTTAGTTTTTAATATCAGGTTTGCACTGGGGTTGACTCCTGGTACCTTTTGGAATCATAAGCCAACAAAATGAAGCTAATAGGAAAGGAAATCTTGGCAGAGGGGGAAAAGAGTCCCCTTTTGAAGTATGAGCAGGAAATCTACATAACTTTCTCCTTCCTTTACGGCCACCTATCAGCTCAGTGGTCCAGTACCTTTGATATGTTATTTGTGTCCCTCTGCCACTGGTAAAGTAAAGGTGTGTTATTTTGTTCCCTTTTTTCATCCAATCTTTGCATATAAGAAAAAAATTAAGGTTAATCTCAATGGGCTGGGGAAAGAAAAGCCCAATGAAACTAGACAGCATAATAACAAAAATCAAAATAAGAATAGACTAGATTGAAGTGGAACTATGAATGGATCCTTGCTTCAGGATGTCTCCAAGGATATCCAGAGAGAATATTGGAAGAGTTGTCCTCTCTTCATGACTGGGTGCTATAAAAATCCATATTCAAGAATAGAGGAAAATCAGAATTAATATATCATTCAGGCCCATGAAATAAAGTCACAATCACTATATACACAATTTCTTAATTATCACATCATTGGTGTCATTCTCTTCCTCCTGGCATGCATTTTATGTGGGATCATGTTATCTTTAAGATGGTAGGAACATTCTGCCAAAGTACCACAATATGTTTTTTTTCCTTCTCATCTTTACAGCAATATGATACATCACTTGCATGAGCTACACAACCAGAACACCAGTGGAGGGGAGGGAGTTTAATGGAGGGGTTGTACACAGATTTCCTGTCGACACTTCAAAGGGGGATTCTTTTTCCTTTCCACCATATTTTTCTCTCCTATTAGTTTCATTTCATTGGCTTATGATTCCAAATTATGCTCTGAAGATATCTTATTCCTGGACCTGAGTAATAACTCTGCCACTGAACCAGCAGATGTCTACAACAGTTTGGAGAGAAGGTAACCCAATCTGAAGAGCAGACTAGTGGCTGCAGGGTGCGTACTCCTGGATGAAAGAAAGACCATTCTTATACTTCCTGAATGAGAAACATTTTCAGGAAACCACCACAGTGATCTCCAGTCCTCTGCACATTATTTACCAAGACATTGGTTGAGAAGCAACACCCAAGTCAGCAGAGGTCCTTTAACTGTGCTTTACTTTCATTGAATGATGGAACTTGGCACAGCTATCACAACCTTCTCTGTCATCAGAAGGATCTGAATAAGTTCTACAGTCCATTGCCATGACATTCGTGCTGACCATGGTCATCCAGATCCTGCTTCCTGTAGCCAGAAAATAAATCAGGTACAATTCAGAATATTCTGACTTGGAGCTGCCCCAGATTGTCCCTCTCCCAGTGACACATCTACACATTATACACAACACTGATGGTGTTTTGATAGCCATATATTTCCCCTGCTCAAGTTGGGTTTTTTCTCCTGCTCCTTGGGACCACCACCATCAACCAAGCCCAGTCATGAATGTGATTAACAAAGAAGAGGTCAATCAGAGTATTCACAATTGAAAAGATAAAATAAACAAAGCACTGTCAAGCACCCCATCATGATTTTTGGAGCTAGTTGTTGTTGCAAACCTTCAAGTAGTTTTCAATTATTGATGAACCAAGGAGGAATCTATAAAGGGGTTTTCTGAGGCTGAGAGTGTGCAGTTCACCCAAGGTCACTCGGTTTCCATGACCAAGTGGGTAATCGAACCCTGGTCTCTAGAGCATCGTTCAATGATCAAACCAGTATACCATGCTAACTCTCATGGGTAGATTTCAAGACGTGGAATCTGTCTTTGCAAGAGCATCTTTTGTGGACCGAGAAAATATTTGCCTTTTGTCATTTGAAAGACCAGATAAAAGGCAAGCCAGTTGAAGAAACAATGTGGCATTTTCCCTGAAGAACAAAAACACTTCAGAAAACCAAAAGCTCCTAAACGCATGAAAGCTCATGAAAAACTAGATGATGTGAAAATGTTTTAAATCAAAGCAGCAGGTAAAGCTGGAAATAAGGTTATCCTCACCAAGGATCTCAGTGCATCACATTCCCAGTAATACTTCATTTCCTGCAGACTATGAGTAAATCAAAGGCTACTTTGGGCTACCCTATCTGTCTAAGATCTCATCTTAAAGAATTTATTATTTTGGCATTTCCCACATCAGCATTACCTCTGGTCAAATTTGGGTAATGGAGTATAACAACATATTAACCAGTAATAAGCGTGAAATTTTTATCCCATTCAAAATGGATACTTAAGTGCAAAGGAAAACAAACATATGAAAAGTGTGAACGTTTCCACGGTAATAGGCAATTGAGAACTGAGAAAACAAAAGACTTCAGTCAAAAGTGGAAAATGAAAAGCAAAGCAAAGTCTAGCTAATTGGTGGCACTTTTGCTGTGAAAGAATGCAAGGGAAAACTCCAATGTGAATCAGGAAAAGCAAAACAGATGTGCCTAGTGTCTGGCTGAGCCATTGTTTTAGCTATGTAATCTCAAATCATTGATTTGATTTCCCTTTAACAAGGGATTACTTTAGCAGGCAGTTTGGATTAGCAGTAACACATATAAATAAACACACGACTTCTAAAATTCAGATGCAACACCAAGAAAAGGCAAGACAATGAATATCAAAAGCAAGGAAAGGCAAATCATAGACATCCAGAATACTTTGCAGTTTCAGTCCTACTTAGGACACACCACCCCATTTCCTATGGGACAATAATAATGTTCAACTTAATTCAAGAAATGGGGGGAGAAAAGGAAACAATGGGAACCAGAAGAGCCAAAGAAACAATATCATTAAAAGTACAGTTATGTTTTCTGGATTTTTCTTTAAGCTGTTCCTATGAGGAGGGACTTAAAGAGTTGACCATGTTTAGCCTGCAGAAGAGTAGACCGAGAGGAGACATGATTGCCATATATAAATATGTGAGGGGAAGTCATAGAGAGGGGGGAACTAGCTTGTTTTTTGCTGTCCTAGAGACTTGAACACAGAACAATGGCTTCAAACTACAGGAAAGGAGATTCTGCCTGAACATTAGGAAGAACTTCCTAACTGTGTTACTGTGAGAGCTGTTCAGCAGTGGAACTCTCTGCCCGGAGTGTGGTGGAGGCTCTTTCTTTTAAACAAAGGCTGGATGGCCATCTGTCAAGAGTGCTTTTACTGCAATTTTCCTGCTTCTTGACTGGATGGCCCACGGGGTCTCTTCCAACTCTATAATTCTAGGATTCAAAGATGCAGCCTTATTTGCAGCACGTCAAATATTTCGTTGTTTTTTGCCATCAAGTCATCCTCAACTTTGGTGACCTCCATGAGTCTCCTGGCCATCAGCAGTTCTCCTTAGCTCTTGCAAACTTGTGGCTTTTTAATTGAATCAATCTCTATGTAATGTGATTTTTTGCTTTTCTTACTGCTTTCCACTTTACCAAGCATTTTCATTTTTTCCAATATTATCTCATGATGTGTTGGAAGTGCCATAGCCCAAGTTTAATTCTTTTGGTTTCCAGTGAGGGTTTGACCTTGATTTGCTCTCAGACACATTTATTTGTCTTTTTTGCCAATAATAATTGTAAGAGATGGATATATTTATTTGGGACTTAATCCAGTTATTGGTCCCCACTAGAGCTCACTTACTGTGTTGAATCAATGTGACGTCTGCAAGTGTTGACTTGCCATACAGCAGCTGACTCAAAAGTTCTCTGGTTGGACTCACAATATTTAACCCTTATTTGTTGTTTTTTTCCCACTTGATATATCATAACTTTATCCCAGGTTGTATCTATACTGCAGAATTGTAACAGTTTGAGATCACATTAATTGGCATGACAGAAATTTGTAGTTTTCTAAAAGGTGAAAGATTTACATGATCTGAAGGGAAACCAGAATATGAGAGGTTGTAGTTTTGTGAAATATTACCTTTCTCTATCAGAGAGTTCTGATGCCACACAAACTATAACACCTAGGATTCCATAAGGAAATTGTGTCTATAAGATATTGTGGATTATCTGCCTTGACATTCTGGATTATATTGCTGTGTGGAAGAACCCTCAGTGAAATAAAACAAGAACTGCAAATTTAATTACTGTATATGCTTGAGTATAAGTCTAGTTTTTCAGCTCTTCTTTAGGCTGGAAAAAAAACCCTCGTCTTATACTCAGGTGAGGGTCCTGGCAGGAAGGCACAGAGCTTCCTGCCAGGACCTTCACCCCTCTGCACAGCAACCCAACTTTTCTTCCTCTCCTCCTTTCTCGTGCACTATATGCCTTCCTCTCCTCCTGTCTCAGCACCACTCTTTCCCACCTATCCTTATTCATATACGCACAGCATTTTCTCCAAAATGTGTGTTAAAATAAAATACGGTGATTATTGGAAGGATACGTTAGCACACTTACAATGAAGAAGGTTAGAATAATGATTTAATCAAAGTTTGACAGTCTTCTCTAAAATTAAAGTTTTATGTATTTATTCATTCATTCATTCATTTATTTATTTACAGTATTTCTAGCCCACCTTTCTCAGGCTTAAGGCGACTCAAGGTGGGTTACAGTTGGCAACAATTCGATGCTATGCATTCATAAAAATACAATTAAAAGCAATCCACATAACAATATAAAAATATATAAAATCATTAAAAACATGCAATCACCAGTGTCGTCTGTTAAAATCATTTTCCAGTACCATTGTCTAGCCATTCCATGTTCATACTTCATAGTGTCATGTTTATCTATTCCGCTGCATTTTCAAAAGCTTGATTGAAGAGCCACGTTTTTACTTCTTTGGAAAGTCAAGAGGGAGGGGGCCAATCTAATATCCCTGGGGAGGGAGTTCCATGGCCGAGGGGCCACCACTGAGAAGGCCCTGTTTCTCATTCTCACCAGACGCGCTTGCGAGGGAGGCAGGATCGAGATCAGGGTCTTCCCAGATGATCTTAAATTCCTAGATGGTTCATAAGGAGAGATATGTAAATATTCAAAAACATTTAACCCACTGATGCCTCAATTAATGCAATTTTATTGGTACCTATTTTAATTTTTAAATTTGCCAGTAGCTGCTGCATTTCCCACCCTCAGCTTATACTCGAGTCAGTAAGTTTTCCCAGTTTTTTTGGTGGTAAAATTAGGTGCCTCGGTGTCATAGATTGGTCTACCTTTCAGGGTTGGTGTAAAGGCAGTAAACAGGCTTGGCTTGGAAAAGCTAAGGAGAGCAAGTGGGTGGAGCTATCAGGCAGCTTCATAGCTGGAAGTGCAGTCTGATTGGCTGAGGAAATTGGAGGGAGTTGCTTAGCAACTGGAGATGGTCAAAGCCAGGGGGAGAGAAAGGAACTAATTCAGCCAGAGGCGTGTCAGTTTGAAGTTAGGGAGTTAGGAGTTTGGTGTTTGAAAGGTTAGGTTTAGAGGATTTGACGGGAAGGAAGGAAGAGTTTTGGGAACAGTTGGTTAGAAAGTTGCCTCTTTGAGGAAAATAGTTAAAGCCTTCAGGGAGAAAGGAGAAGGAAACTTAGTAGGCCTCTATAGTGTTAGAGTGCAGGTGTGGGAAGAGTTTTCAAAAGGTTAAAAATATCCTGTTTGTATTCCTGTGTATGGAACATTACTTTTAAGAAACTAAAGTTATAAGGCCGTTCTCTGTAAAAGTAAAGCCTGCCAGTTTATTGAAACAATTATGCATTTTTACTGTTCAAAAACAAAATTTAAAAAACACATTTTTGTTTTATTTCACCTGAAGAGTTTGTGTGTCTTCTTGAACACTCTCAGTGAAGGAAGTGACCTATGAATCAATAAAGGTGGCAGCAAAAGAAATCTTATTGAATATTTGGTGGCAGCAAAGAAAAATATAATACACAGTGGTAGCATCCCACTGTCCTGCCTGGTGTGTGAGGTTGTGAGTGTCTCTTATCCCTCACGGCCTTCGCTGGCCATACCTGTCGTTCCTTAGAAGTCTGTTTTATTGCACTTGTTTTATTTTCAGGTTAACTTATACTCAAATATATATGGTATCTATGTACAGTATACAATAAAAGTCAGTGTTTGTATGTATGTTTGTGGGTATGTGGCAGCTTTTTGATTGGCTGACACTTCTACAGGCCACTACAATCCCCACGAATAAGCAACTTGGACCAAACTTGGCACACATAACCCCCATGACCCACTTTACATCTTGGTGCAGTTTGGGGGAGGTGGATTATGGGATTTGTAGTACTTTAAAATGCTTGGGCAACTACAGACCACTGTGGCCCCTACCAATGACAGATCAAGACCAAACTTGGCACACAGAGCCCCCATGACCCACTCTACGACCTGGTGCAGTTTGAAGGAAAACAGGCCATGGATGATGGGACTTTCAGTACCTTCACTCACATCCTTAGAGCATTGCGCCCCTCATCCAATGACTGATAAAGACCAAACTTGACACACAGATCCCCCATGACCCACTCTACATCCTGGTGTAGTTTGAAGAACAGGCCATAGACGATGGGACTTGCAGTACCTTCACTCACATCCTGAGAGCGCTGCGACCCTCATCCAATGACCAAAAAAGGAAAAACTTGGCACACAGAGCACCCATGACCCACTCTACGTCTGGGTTGGGTTTGTGGGACAAAGGACCATGGATGATGGGACTACACTAGCTTTACGCATTTCTTACGCATTGTGACCCACACCTATGACTGATCAAGACCTAAATCGACACCCTGAGCCCCCATGGCCCATTCTACATTTTGGTGCGGTTTGAAGGAAGCTGGACCACGGAGCTATACTTCACCTGCACCCACTGCACCCAGCCAACATTGGATCTACACTAAACTTGAGCACAGGCAAACAATGCCTTTCTGAAATAACCCGGACAGCACCGGGTCCCCTAGCTAGTATGTCATAAAACTTAGAGATATAAAACAAATAACAAGCATTTTGAAAAGAATACTAACATGAGTTGGAAAGATCTATAGGCTTTAGCAATGCAATTCTCTTAAAACCTAAGGAAATTACCAACAAAATCCAAAAGGGCTTTTCCTCAAGCAGCAAAAACCTAAAAACATTTAAGAGTAAATTTGGTTTGGTCTCACTGTAATTTAAAATAAAAATAGAATGCCACATTTGGGAGAGGGTTTTTTTGTATCCTGTTTCTTTTGCAGGCAACAAGAAGCAGAGAGCAGAGAACTGAGGAATCGGGGCGTTGCTTGCACTACAATGCAGTGGTGACAGAATGTTAAATGCACCTGGGTTTCATTTCAGTTCTCTCAGATGTATTGTATAAAAACTAAGTGTTTCCCCACATATCACCTCATTTATTTGTCAGTGAACTGAGTATTCCAAATCGGGGAGGTGAAGCCACAGAAACTATTAAAGGCCCCTTTTCATTGATTTCCCCATGCTCAGGAGATACCAAACTGTATAAAATAATCTGTAGAGAGAGAGTGCTTAATTGCCATCATCCACCTAAATGATTAGGCCTTTAGAAAAGATAAAATAATTTTGAAATGCCAATCTGTTCACTGCAGCTTTACACAGGGAGGCTAGATGTTAGATAATTTAGCACCAGCATTCGAATACTATTTTATTTATTCTTTTCAGTTTATCACACAAAGTCGCTATTCCACTACAGTCGCATTATTGTTGATAGTGGAAAGATCAACCCTTGTATTACACCTCTCTTGATTAGGACATCTGTGCCAATTTATGATTCTATTGTCATCCATCCTTACACCCTCATATCCTGCCTTCCCACACTACATGCAATAAAAAGAAATCAAGAGAAAACAGCCAGCTTGGGAATAGCAAAGGTGAGGGAGGAGGGGGCAACGAGAATCTTGCCCTCTGACATCACTTTACTGCCAGTATCTAGGGACAGAAGTTGAAGGGACCCATCACACCAAGGTAACATTGGGGATGGAAACATTATGAGATTGGGAGCTATTGACAGGTTTTACCCAGTAGTAGGTAGAGACGATGAATTATTGGGGGAAGAGGCTCATATGATAAAATCCTCAGTTTATTTAGAATATTTTATACTGCCTTTCAAGGAAAAGCCTTCCAGAATCCACACCTGAAAAATGATTTCTTTTTTTGATCAAGACTGTATTTGACATACATCATTCCTGCAGTTTCAAAGTGGAAACACTTTTTTCTTATATACTTGAGGGCTTTAATGTGATTTTTGTATACTTCTTCTAACCTTTTTACTCCGCAGTTTCCGGGGGAAACTGTATTGTTGAAATGTGTATCCTGGCACCCTGAGCCAAATCAGTTATGTTGTCTGGGTGGGAGGGGGGTACCAGATCTTTTTTTGCTATGACAGTAAGAAGTTTGGGACAGAGTACCTTTTAAAAAGAAGACATCCTTCCTAGGTTTCCAGTGCTAATAGTGAGTGTAACGGATTAGCCTACATTACAAGATTAGTGTACAGGCAGTAATAGGCCTGGCTTGGAAAAGCTAAGGAGAGCTTGGGGGGGGTGATCAGGCAACTTCATAGCTGGTGCAGTCTAATTGGCTGATGAAATTGGAGGGAGTTGCTTAGCAACCAAAGATGGGTGGAGCCAGAGAAAAAGAAAGAGCTATGCAGCCAGTTTTGTTAGATGGAGTAGGAGTTAGAGTTTGGAGTTTGAAGAGGAAGTGAGTTAAGAGATTTGATGGGGAATGAAAGAAGGAAGAATTTTGGGAACTGCTATTAGAGGGTGGAATGAAAAGTAATGCCACCTTCATAACTCCTCAACAGATGGCAGTATTGGTATGCTGGCTTGTTCAATGGACTCTCCTCTACGGTTCCATTTTGTCAGGAAGCCTTAGCATTGAACTGTTGTGTTGTTAAAGTGCAAAGTATGGAACCCTGCACAGACAGTCAATGCAACTTAAGCAACATGCAGTCATTGAATTCTTGACAGCAGAAGGTGTCACCCCAAAGGAGATTCATCAGAGAATGCAAGCTGTTTATGGTGATTGTGTTGATGCGAGTACTGTGCATCATTGGGCGAGTAAGTTTAAAGGTGTTAAGGTGGGAACATCTGACTTGCATGACAGAGTTGGACATCCTGTGACAGCAACCACCAAGTTTCACAAGAAAAAGGTTGACACCTGAAATGAAAGCACACAGAATTCTTCTGTGATGGTTTCAGAAAACTTGTTCATCGTTGGCAGAAATGTACCCAATTGTCTGGTGATTATGTGGAAAAGTGAATAGTGGTAGTTAAAGAGCACATTCTAAAGATTATTTCTGTGTTTGATTTATTAAAATATTTCCATCCAAATCCAGGTAATGAAGGTGGAGGCATTACTTTTAATTCAACCCTCATATAAATCCCAGCAACTACAACTCCCAAATGACAAACTCAATCTCACCCAAACCCAACAGTATTCAAATTTGGGCATATTGGGTATTTGTGCCAAATTTGGTCCAGTGAATGAAAATACATCCTGCATATCAGATATTTACATGACAATTCATAACAGTAGCAAAATCACAGTTATGAAGTCGCAACAAAAACAACATGAGGAACTTTTCATTTCAACCCTCGTAGAAAGATACCTCTTTGAGGAAAATAGTTAAAACCTTCAGGCAGAAGGATTAAAAATATAGTGAGTCCCTATAGTTTTAGAGTGCTGGTTTTGAAGCCTCACAGAAAGAGGGTTCAAAAGGTTTAAAACAACCTATTTGTATTCCTGTGTGTGGAACATTGTTTTCAAGAAACTCATGATATAAAACCATTCTCTGTATGAGTAAATCCTGACAGTTTATCGTAACCATTATGCAGCTTTACTGTTCAAGAACTAAATAAACAATCATTTCTTGCTTTTATTTCACTTGAGGAGCTTGTGTGTTTTCTTGAACATCCTAACAAGGAGGTGGTCTATGGATCAATAAATGGTGGCAGCAAAAGAAACCTTAATAATCAATTGGTGGCAGAAAAGAAATATATAACTTTGTATTCTCTCTCTCTCTATCTATCTATCTATCTATCTATACACACACACACACACACACACACACAGTAGAAGCCAAGGCCGTAGCCCGGGGAGCAGGGTAAAAGCCCTGAAATGTGTCAGGTTAAAAAAGAAACCTGGTTTATTCATAGCTTGGTTAACCAGTTAAAATTCTTGAGTAAATCAGGTTTCGGGGTGGGGGTTAGAACCCTTAACCACCACCACCCCTGGCTACGGCCCTGGTAGTACAATTCCACTGCCCTGTCTTGTGTGTCCTGTCCTTCGGCCTCACTGCTAGTATCCCTTTGCAGTGAACAAAGACACAGAAGAGCCCTCTGATTGGCCAATGTGACATTTTCTTATCTACCCAGCTTTCTCTCTCATCCCTCTCCTGCCTTCTGGCTGGAATGGTCCATGTGGACTGAAAATACTCTTCTGGGAAGTCCTAACTAGCAACAAATGAGGTTTTCTGTTGTGGAGATCACACCTTTTTGCAATAGTTTGGAGAGGCTCTAACTGGTCTGTATGGTTTATTTAAAAGCAGTCAGAGAAAGAAGCATGTACGCATTTTGGGAGGCAAGACATTCCTTGTTTCTTGTGCCTGTCACCTAATAGATTTCATCAGTGGGGCGAAAAGCCACATCCTGCTGGCCAATCTCAAGGCTCAAGGAGATGTTCCTTCAGATAAGCCTGTGGTCAACTTGGAATCCTATTTTCACTTTGTCTGTTACTGCCTGTACACAATATCTTTATGGCCACACTGCCCAGAAACATTTTTTAGATGAACATCTCTTGATAGTCTAAAATTTCCCAAACCTTGATAACATGTATGGGCAAAGTAATTCTACAATACTGGAATACAAGCAGTCCCAACTCCTAAGTATTTTATCTAGAGATAGGAAATAGCTAATAAGAATAATTAATCTGGATATTTGGAGAAAAAAGGGAGCATCTCAGTTAAATTGATTTTTAAATCAAATTTTAACACAATCTTAATTCCAGAATTAATTCCTTCTTAATTAAACGAGTGAAAAAGTGCTTTTGAATTAGATTTTCTTGCTTTTCTTTACCTACAGTCGATTTCTTTTGGATTTTTGCAAAACAACTTCTTTATTAGTTACAGCTAGGAATAGCACAATTTAGGGTTATAAGACTCAAACTGCTTATTTTAGTTCATCATTATAAAACAATGAGATTAAATAAACAAGTAAAAAGGTGGACATGTTTTAAAGCAATGGCAATTTGCAAAGAGGTAGTTATCTTTGAATCCAGGTGAGCCTCCTGATCTGTGCTCCAGATATCTCATAGATGATCCTCTTCTGTTACAGGAAACTTGTCACACCCCAGCCTGGTCCCCAACCCGATTCCTTAACCCAAACCAAACCAAAGCCATGTTGTTTCTGAATCTGCAGCTAGGCCAAAAAAGCAGCATCTGAAGGGGCCTCCAGTTCATTCCCAGTTCAAGGACAAAGTCAGCTTGGTTCCATCCCAAACCGATAAGCAGCCAGGGAAAGGCCAAGACAGGTTAACTCCCGTTTACCCAGGTGCCAGTGCTAATTTATTTATTTATTTATTTCAGGATTTTACCCCACTCTTCTCAACCCCCGAGGGGGGACTCAGAGCGGCTTACAGTACGGCACAATTCGATGCCAACATCACATCATCAATTGGGCTTGCATACCATTCTGATGGAGGAGGCTTGAGGGAGACCAGCTGGGAAACTGTTGTGAGAACTAGTTCCGATGTACCAGTGCGTCGTAACTATCAAAGCCTTTGAGACCTATAAGAGTTGGGACTGAGAGATGTGTAGTATCTCTCGTCAATGTTGGATTCAAGCCTTCAAGAACTTTGCCTGGGCTGCTGAGCCTTCCAGCCATTGAACTCTATTTGCCATGCCTTGTGCCAAGAACTTACTTGTGGATTAGCCCATTGGGGCATAAAGTCTTCACCTTTTGTTCCTGGTTACTTTTGGACTATTGCGTTGCAATACCTGGTGCTTGGAAGCATGAAAGGACTATATGTCTATTTTCTTTACTCTATCCATTTATTCTAAATAAAGCATTTAACCGTGGACAGTCTCAAGTGGTTTACTAAGGGGTCCTTCAGGTCTACGGTACAACAAAACTGTATTCTAAGGCTCAGAATCCCAGGGCATTTATTGAGATGTATCTGAGAATCTCTAAACCAGTGGTTCTCAGCCTGCAGGCCCCCAAGTGTTTTGACCTACAACTCCCAGAAATCCCAGCCAGTTTACCAGCTGTTACGATTTCTGGGAGTTGAAGGCCAAAACATCTGGGCATCCACAGGGGAAGATGAGATTATGAAGGAAGAGAGAAAGCAAAAAGAGGAATTTTAGTATGGTGGATAAGAAACTGGGCTTTCAAAAATGCACAAATCTGTTTCTTTCCATCCAAAACTTGAAAAATGAGATAGGGTGGGAAGCAAGAAAAGAGAATGGATGTCATTCTTCATCTGATTCTAGTAAAGCTTTTAGTTTGGGCATTTTACTTGAATTTAAATGGTGATTTAACGTCAACTTAATTTTTTATGTTTCATGTAAATGAAGATAGAAAGGGTTCAGTTTCTGCTGCTCTAGAGATTAGGACACAGAGACATGGATTTAAATTGCAAGAAAAAAGATTCCACATGAATATCAGGATGAAGTTTTTGACAATAAGAGTGGCTCAGCAGGGAAATATTCCACCTCAAAGTATATAAAAGAAACTTATGTGGACGTTTTGAAACAGAGGCTGGATGGCCATCTGTTGGGTGTGCTTTGATTATCTTCCTGCATATCAAGAGGCTGGACTGGATGGCCCTTTTGAGCTCTTCCAACCCTGTGATTCTATGATTCTATATAAATGCAAATGAATAAGATTTTTAACAACTTATTAACAATTGGCCAATTACATTTATTTCCCCCTCTGTTTTTCCTATCTCTGATTCTGCCCTTATTTAAGTATGATTGTCAATTGAAGTGACAGCAGAACTGTAAGATTCTTTACAAAAGAAATGTACATTTGCATTCAAAGTGATTTTTTTTAAACCAAATAAATCTTCATTATGCAAAGAAATACAGATTGCACTGACAAGATTTCTGATTGCTCAAAAAGAATATAGTGATATTTCAGAAATTAGATGAAGATATTTCATAAATTATATAGAGATTTGGATGATGTGACATATTGTGACAATTGTTTTGATTATCAAACTAGGTGGTAGTTGACTTGCAAGGCTGGTAATAACTGTATGATTGACCATTTATGCCTGCAGCAGACAACTATGGTTTATTTCTCTACAACTTCCATCCACTCCTACCATCACAACTAATTGGGAATGATTAAGGAAGCCGTAGGCCAAAACGTCTAGAAAACAACAGTTGTCCACCCACAGTTGTCTACACCGGTTTATGCACAAGTTTTTTTAAAAAAACAACTGAGGACCATTTTTTAATATTTCAAACATTATTACTTAACTATATGAAGTTGATCTTCTCGTTCTTAGACTTCAGATGAAACTAGAACCTGGAATTCACAATCACAGTTACAAATATGTAACATAAAAAAACTCAAGATTATGGCAACCAGACTAGTTGATAACTGGCAAACAGAGGAAGAAAATGTGGAGGCAGTAACAGATTGTATTTCTAGATGTAAAGATTACTGCAGACACAGAACTTAACCAGGAAATCAGAAGACATTTACTTCTTGGGAGGAGAGCAATGAACAATCACAATAAAATAGTGAAGAGTAGAGGCATCATGCTGGCAACAAAGATCCACATAATTAAAGCAATGGTATTCCCTGTAGTAAACTATGGATGCGAGAGCTGGACCATAAGGAAGGCTGAGCAAAGGAAGACAGGCACTTTTGAACTGTGGTGTTGGAGGAAAATTCTGAGAGTGACTTGGACTGCAAAAAGATCAAACCAGTCCATACTCCAGGAAATAATGCCCGGCTACTCACTGGAGGGAAGGATAGTGGAGAAAAAGATGAAGTACTTTGGCTACATAATGAGAAAACGAGACAGCTTAGAGAAAGGAATGATGCTGGGGAAAATGGAAGGAAAAAGGAAGAGGGGCTGACCAAGGGCACGATGGATGGATGTTTTCCTTGAAGTGACTGGCTTGGCCTTGATTGAGCTGGGGGTGGTCACGGCCGACAGTGAGCTCTGGCGTGATGAACTGGTCCATGAGGTCACAAAGATTCAGAAGTGATTGAACAAATAAACAACAAACCCTATAGAGATATGTATTCATGACTGGTTTGTTCTTAAAAGCCCTACATATTCAGCAGTGTAGGAAGTGCATAGGGGTTGTAAAAGGACCCTAGTTATCACACTAAAGCTAAAGAGAAGGCAAACGTAATAGGCATCTCATCTGAAATCCTGTGGATTCCTCCTGTAGAATTCTGTGGTCTGTAGTTTAGTGAGATCGAAGTCCTCTCTGGCTGAACCTTTTAAAAGTCCCTCCTCTTTTTAAACATTTTAAAGATCCATGCCACTGTGGGCAATGGGATTCTGTTCTTGTGTCAATTGGGATGCAACAGACTGACATGTTTACCTCACTCCTGCCCTCAATCTCCCATGTAATGAGGAAGTAAAACAGAGGTTCTTCTTATGAAAAACACTGAACATTCACAGTCTGCAATAATTCAAGCAAGATGACAAGAAAAGAAGAGTGGGAGAAAGAGCTTTTAAAAAGTGAGATGCCAGAAAATTATTCAAAACTTCACTGATGAAAGGAAGGATGATAGTTTCAAATATATACCTTTACTTATATATGAGACTTGACTAACAAAACCATCATGTTCTCCTGGAGTAAAGATGTTTATTGGAGTAATAGTTATTTTCCATTCAAGTTTTTTTAACCAAAATAGTCAGTTAAGCAACATTGTTCTTGATTATATTTACAATATTGCTTTTGTTCTAGAAGTCAGGTGTATAACTGTCTCCCTTCTTTAAGAAAACATACTTCCTGGATAATCTAATCTTTCTGCATGCAATAGCATTATGATATCTCCTTAAACCAATCTTTCCTATAAATCTCATTAAGCAGTTAAAAGTTCCCCATGTTCATTCACAGCATTTAAAATGATAAAGGCATTTTAATATACCATGTTTGACCTCACTGTTGTAGGCCTTGCCATAAACTCCAATGTAATTTTTTTTTGCTGAAAGTACAGTTAACTATAGCATTGAAAGCTGGCCAGCTCTAAAGATCCCAGGAATTTAAACATATTGGAAGTGTGCACGAAGCCAAAAATCTGCTTTGTTTGTATTGATGAAATTTATACAACCCTCGTTTTGATTCAAGTGTTTTGCAAAAATCATAAGGGATCCATGTGGTATCTATTATGGAATTCTGAAAAAATTGTTAGTTATTCATTATGTTATTTTTTAAAAACCTACAAGTGCTAAGCTAATGCTATACCTGGTGAATTAGGAAGCTCTGCGGGGCTTGGGGGTATGCCCACAGGGCTTCCTCCTTCATGAGTAGGAGACTTCTCCGTCCGCTGCCTGGCCTTACATGAGCAGGCCCTGACCTGTATTGGGCCTGGTACAAGCTGCATGCCTGATGGGGGAGGAGGTCCCGTCAAAGGCCTCTGGTGCAAGAGTGCCTGCCATCTTAAGCAGGGCCTTCAGCCTTTGGCAGAGCCACCTCTTCTGCCAGGTGCAGGGCAGGGCCTTCTTGCTCCATTCCCTGCCCAGACTTTTGAAAGCAGGCCTTGTGCTGTGCCAGGGCTGGGGTGAGTGGCACACCTGGCAGAAGAGGAGTCCCCACCAAGAGCTGCAAGAAGGCCCTGTCCAGTGCCAAGGCTGGGGCGAACCATGCAAGGTTCTCTAGTGAAAGGTAGTGTTTGTGTGGAAGGCCTTTGGTGGGGCCTCCTTCCCATCAGGAATGCAACTTGGCACACCACAGAGCAGGGCCTGCTTGCAGCCCCTGCCGGGGCCTCATCTGCCAGATGCATGGCTCGCTGCAAGGTGGAGGGTGGAAGAGAGTGGAAGAGAGAGGGAGTGCAGTCCTTCTACTGTTGCAATGGCACAAGGAAGGAGAGGGACATACAAACAGGACGTGGGCAATTTCATTTGTTTGTTTTCAATGATTTGTTTGTTTTCAAATCATTGTCTTGCATCTATATAGTCATCTGTATGATATTGTTCTGTTTCCTTAAAAAAATAACAACGTGATAGGATAGGGGTTTGGTTGGGGTATATATGGGGCGAATTGTGCAGCTGGCAAAAAGGGGGCACTTGGAAAGAGAATGATAAATGTGCAGTAGGAATAAGGGAGTGTGTGAAATCAGACACATGTTATGCATTGGAGATACAGTGTTGGAATGGAAATTTATAGCAGCCGGAGCATGCAGAAAAGTTTTATAAAAGCTTTAAAAGCCTTTAAGAGTTATTATGCACCTTTAAAAATGCAGACTCTGAGAGGTATGCATTTGATGAAGCTGCAAAAATAGCCAGATAACTTGGTTACAGAACTGAAGCAGATTCATGAAGAAATCATCATCATAAGTAGATTAGGGCCAGTTGAAAGATTCTTGGCACCCTAGGCAAACTAAGGCTATATATATATATATACACACACACACACACACACACACCCATGCACGCACGTTTGGGACAGAGAAAAATGAGATGTTAAATATTCACTTTTTATTTATTTGGCATTCAAGATAAAAATTTGAATGTTTTTTATGTTAAAAAACCTGTTTCATAGATCCTAACACAATTAAACTATATAAGGTAAACCATCCAGTAGATGACAATATAAACGTTAACATGTTTTCAGCCAGTCGCTGAACTGGTGGTTGCTTGCCTCATCTATGCCATATTAACCCCAGTCCCACAACAACAAAATAGGCTGCCCAGCCTGTGTTGTTCCTCTATCTCAGGAGGGAGGCAATGCGCAATTTTGAATGCCACTTCCAATTCCTCCAGGCTACCGCAAATATTAACTATTCTTTCGCATGATTAAAACTTGTGCGCCTGTACCTTGGGAAGTCAGATTTGAATACGGTGGTCCACGCTCTCATTACATCTCGAATACTGCAATGTGCTCTATGTGAGGTTGCCTCTGAAGACTGTTTGGAAGCTTCAAGAAATCCAACAGGTGGTAGAGCGGGGCACAGGGAACACACTACTCCCTTGCTGCACCAGCTGCACTGGCTGCCAGTCAAGCACAATTTGAAGTTCTGGATTTAGCCCAGCTTACCTCTTCTGAACGTATCTCCTCCTATGAACCATCTCAGAGATTAAAATCATCCAGAGATGCCCTACTCTCAATCCCACCCCTTTCACAGCCACAACTGGTGGACATGAGAGATAGGGCCTTCTCAGTGGTGGCCCCTCGGCTGTGGGACTCCCCCCCCAATGGAAATTAGATCAGCCCCCTCCCTTCTGTCCTTCGAGAAGAAAGTTAAATACTGGTTGTGGGACCAAGCATTTGCACAGTGATAGTGCAAAAATTGATATCTCAGTGCAATAATGAACGATTACAGATGATAATTGGAATGGCTTCATGTAATATCTGTTATAAACATTTCTGCATGGATAATAAATGCAAAAGATGCAAACAGAAGATGCCACACCATTGCCAATTGAAATAAAATTATAATTTTCCTTTACCCTAGCCTAATTCAAAGCTTCTCCAGAAGTGACACTTTAAATGTATTTATTACATAAACCACTTCTGTTTTATTTATGGACTGAAGGTTTGCCATACCTCTAGGAAAGGTAAAACCGTTGTCTGCATTATAGGGGAGGAGGGAGGTTTCTGCATGGTTTGTAAAAATCCATAAAGCAGCTTGAACTTTATTAATAGTCACACTGCTGCCATGTGATGTTTTTTCTTGTCAAGCTGATTTTGTACGGATAAGGAGATGTAAATCTATGAATAGCATTTGCATATGTGTTTTGGTATACCTTAATAACACCTGTATCACATAACTCAAGAATGAGCATCCAGTCATGACAGGTGATGCATTTAATGGGAATGAACAAAAGGAGATGAACATGCAATAAGGAGATTGGACTTTTGGGAGAAAAAAGGAAAGGAGTAAGATGGTGAGGAAAAAATAGAGATGTTTGGGTTTGTGTATGAGACTAGGAAACATCCAAATTAGTGCTTTGATACTACTTGATCTGTCATCCTATAGATGCCTGGAATTTTCGGTTTGTTAAAGGAGATAGAATTATCTACTAAAGAACTACAGTGTTGTGGTTCAGGGGAGGATGCTAAGGTTTCCTACGAACCTCATCAATTTACAAAACCCATGATTCTGGCAGTTGAAGTGCTATCAAACTGCTATACTTGTAAGGCGGGCCTGCCCAACAGGCGGGCCGCGGGCCGCACACAGCCTGCCAGCCCCTTAGATACGGCCCGCCTACCCAGGCCCGGATTAAGGCGTTTTGCCACCCTAGGCCACACTTGGGAGGCAGCGCCCTGGGGGCGGGGCTTCCTCCCTCCTTCTCTCCGTGACCGTTCACGGAGAGAAGCAGAAAGGGACACCCCGCCCCCGGAGCGATGCTGGGCATGCGCAGCAGAGCCTGGGGGTGGGCCGTCCCTTCCTGCTTCTCTCCGTGACTGATCACGGAGAGAAGCAGAAAGGGATGCCCCGCCCCTGGAGCGATGCTGGGCATGCGCAGCAGAGCCCGGAGCGGGGCGTCCTTCCTACTTCTCTCTGTGACTGGTCACGGAGAAACAGAAAGGGGACGCCCCGCCCGGAGCGATGCTGGGCATGCGCAGCAGAGCCCGGGGCGGGCGTCCCTTTCTGCTCTCTCCGTGACTGATCATGGAGAGAAGCAGAAAGGACACCCTGCCCCGGGCAATGCTGGGCATGCAGCAGAGCCCAGGGGTGGGGCATCCCTTTCTGCTTCTCTCCATGACTGATCACGGAGAGAAGCAGAAAGGGACGCCCCGCCCCCGGAGCGATGCTGGGCATGCGCAGCAGAGCCGGGGAACGGAGCTTCTCCTCCTCCTTCTCGTCGCCGAACCAGGAAGGATTGGAAGGAGGGCGCAAACTTTTGCAGCCCCCAAGTGATCAGTGACAAATTCATGGCCCTTGGGTGTATAGTAGTTACAGCCCTGCTTGTAAGGTATAGTTACTCCCTTGTTGAGGTAGTGAGAAGATGCATACATGTGGCAATAGTGGAGGAGACAATTAGGGCTATTCAGTTGTTTCCTTCCTTCTCCTTTCCTAATCTGTGGCTTCCTGTGTTGGATTGATATTCTCAGAATTAACTTTATTGGCCTGCCTGTCCTACATTACTCTTCTTTCTCTATCCCAATCATGTAACCATCTAGGTAGTAGCTTGCTGAGTTTTAGTTACTGTGTATACTCAAGTATAGGCCTAGTTTTTCAAACCCTTTTTGGGGCTGGAAAAAATCCCCCTTAGCTTATACTCGAGTCAATATAGCAATATACTGTACTGAAAAGCAGCATTACAGAGCCATATATGCTATATAAAGTAGCAAATATACTATTGCCCATACACAGTGTTCCTTGGCATCCACTAGGGTTTGGTTTTAGGATGCTCTATAGACACCAAAATTTCTAGATCTTCATTTTATGCAATGGGGTAGTAAAATGATGTTTCTTATTTTAAATGGTAAAATCAAGGTTTGCTTTTTGGATTTCCTTTCTTTTATTTTGGAATACTTTAAACCAGTGAATGGTGGAATCCATCTATCTCAAATATATCAGGAAGGTTCACTTCCACGCCACAGTAGAAGCAATATACTATGTGAGAGACCCTTCTCTTCCGGGACATCCTGCCTATAGAATCCCCCTCCAAGATCTGATTAACTTTGATATTCACCTCATTTTGTCACCACTTTTACACCTCACCAAATATTTTGATGCCCCATTAATAATAGTTTGAGGAGATGTATTGTTTACATTGTTTATTGCATCATATCATTCCTGAATAACAAGATTTCTGAACAATCTATATAAGTGGATGGGTGGACGGACAGACAAACAGATGTGAACCTCAGTACCTGGCAGGTTGTACAGAAATTATGATACAACGCAGCCACATCTAAACAATCATCTTTGTTAGTGATCCCTCCGAAATCATCATGCTTCTGACCTGAAGGAGCTTCTAACAATTGAAAACTTGGATCTTCTTTATCATTCCTGACATGTACAATGCTTGAGTCCTAGCTTTATAATATATTGAAAAATCATAGCCAGGAAAACTTAGCTTTAATAAAAAGCTTGGTTGGAGAACAAGTTCATATACTTTATGGAGAGATTCTTTTTTGAGCCTCAAGGTGAGGTTTAGACCACACTTTATTGCTCTGCAACTTACACTTCAGTGTTTTTTTTAATTCCCTAAGAAGAGCTTTATTCTTTAAAATGTAATAAATATGTGTTCACAGGGGAATTTGTTTTTAATGCCACCCTTGCATCAAAGCTATTCCAGAATGCAAATGCCAAATTATGACTGTTTGGCTAGTCTAACAAAATATATTTCAAGTATTTTCATCTATTTATCAATCTACACACACACATGAAGAGTGAGAGTCCATCATGATTGTCCAACAGAGGGGGGATTAAACCTGTATATTGCTGGTACCCAGTCTGTGTGCATGTGTGGGTGAATCTTGGAGTTTCAAGACACTAAAGAGACTCTTCCTTCCTCACAATAAGCTGTTGGGTAGAAGATAGGTGAGAAACAGGATGACAAAAAGTTGTGCTTTCTATCAGGGGCATTCTAAAAAGGCAGTGACTCCAATGCTGATCTCTACATTATGAGACTCTGAGCAAACTTGGGAGCTACCTGAAAGCTTCACCCTCAACCCAAACCAGGACAATGATTGCATGGCAGCTGCACAAGCAAATAGTGACAAACCCACTACTCATATCTTGCACCTCTTAACTTACCTTAGTGTTGCCTGGGATGACAATATCCAGCATGCTGAGGAGACAAGGGAGGGCGCGAGGAAAGAGAGAAAGCTAAGGTAAGTTAGATGGGGCATGATAGATGCATCCCCTCTCCCCAGGCTGCCTGAGTCTAGGGAAAGCAAGATGGTGCCTAATCATATGTACTACTTCTTAAACAGGAACTTAATAGGAAGCTGTACAGTTGACTACTTACTAGTCTTGTTTGATTTTTAAAAAATGGTTCAAAACTCAGTCCTGTTGGATGCTTTGCCTACTTTAGATTCAATTCAGTAATTAAATTTGAGAAATTTTTGGAAAATTTTTTGTCAGAACTTTCCAAAATTTCTGAAACTTTGGAAGTAATGGCAGACATGCATGCACAGTAGGCTTCAAAAATGCAGAAAAGGCGATGGCAGCTGCTGGAGGGCCTGTGACAAACCCTTCTACTTCTCCTCCTCCTCCGCATTAACAGCGAGGCAGGGAATACCAATATATTTTATCTTCCTGAATCAAGGAACAATAAAGTCAATGTTAGCTAATTCTGACCAATTTTTACTCTGGACTAGATCTGTGACCTCATGAATCAATGTAATAAGTAGCAAACTCTTACAATATGCCCACACCTCTAAAAGAACTAAAAGTCAGCAGGATATTGGTTGTTAGCAAATTTTGCTGTCTGCATTCAAGCATTTTAAATGAGCATTTTATAAAGCAATATTTTGATTGAAAAACTGCCTTTGCCAAATTGTGCAATCATTTGTAGGGAAGTTTCTGTCTGTATCGTCAGAGCTTACAGCTTCTGATATTAACTCCCTACTCTTTTTTTAATTAAAAGCAGCCCGCCAGTGGAAGGGGATTTGGGTAGGGGCCACAGAGGTGGGAGAAGGAATTGACCTTTTGTCCTTGCTAGTTTCCAGACTTAAATCTCCCTCCTCACAAAGCTGCTAATAGCTACAGCAAGGGGAAACAGAAATATGCCTTCTACTTATCCTTTCCCCCTCCCTGCTATTGGCCAAGGATAGCTTCAAGGGGTGACTAAAAGAGGTGTGGGTATGAGGAGTGCCCATGCATGCACATGTTTTAATGACATCATTTTTCATTTTTTGATTGCTTAAATGTTCGTATTTTGTGCATTTTAAATACGATGGTATTATTATTATTATTATTATTAACTGTTTGAGTTGCAAACTGGGGGGAAAGAAAGACAGAAATGACAATCACCAGCCTCATCATACCTCCTTGCATCTCACATGAAAGAGGGAAGGAAGGTTGTTTTAATCAATTATCCTTTACCTTTTGCTTCCAACTGACAATGTCCTGGCCTTTGAGTGAGAAGAACTGGCAGACAAACTTCCATCACAGCTGGGCCCCATTTGCAACTGAGAGCTCCTCCCTCTGAAGGCTATGTAAAAACTTGAAACTCTGTTGAGGTTACAGTTCAGCACCTTGGATAGCTACTTAAGAGATCACATACACCTTGCAGTGGGTTGACCATCCCATTGACAATGGGGCCCACAAGCCACTCTCTGCCCATCCCTGAGCTACATCAATATGAAAGTAATTCATTCATCTAAAATCTTGCAAGAAGCAGTACAGATGGGTTGGCAATGGAACAGTTAAGATTATTAAGAAAATGGCTTGTGTATGGAATAAAGGAGAGCACTACTGATGTTTTGTTTGGGGTTGCAACATGAATGATTTGGTAATAAATATGGCCATGGCTTGCATCCTGTTGAGTAGTTATAAATTCTATGCTATATTTACACATTTGCAAATGTTCAAAAGTCAATTTTACAAACATTACACTATTATCATGATTCCAAATACTTCCCCCAAACTTATCACAGCATTCAGCATCCACACAAAATGATACAAGTCTGTTATTCTGGAGCAGAATGGTGTCATTTCCAGCCCCAGCTGCCAATGAGCTGTATTGTGGCAGTGTGAGAAACAGGGCAACTATTTGTTATGCTGCACATTGATAGTGGGAGGGGACTGTAAATGAGTGGTACCCCAGTTATTGGTACAATAGATCTTGTTTGCTTAATGTGTTTGCCAGCTGTTACACAGAGTTTGGGGAGTCAGGATAAGACTGCCCGGGTTATTTGTGAAGCGCAGCAGGATGTAGAGTGGGTCATGGGGGCTCTGCGTGCCAAGTTTGGTCTTGATCCATCATTATTGGGAGTTGCAGTGGTATCATGAAATTACTGAAGGTAAAAAACTACATCAAGCCCACCAGCCGCAATTCCCTGTTACATTACAGTTCCTTCCATGATTATTCTCTACGTAATAATTTACCTTACTCCCAGCTAATTAGATTAAAACGGAACTCTTCCCAGGAACAGGATTTCCAGGATTTCCAGGCATCTGCCAATCTTCTTAAAAATCAATTATTACAACGAGGATATCCCTCACGTATCATTGAGAAGGCTTATCAGAAAGCTAGAAAAGTACCCAGATCCCAATTACTGCAACCTAAAAAACGTACACCCCCTGATAGATTAATTTGGCCTCTCACCCTGACTCCGCACGCTAAAAACATTGAAAGCATAGTACGCAAATTTTGGCCTCTAGTCAATTCCATTCCATTCCCGGTCTGGAGAAGCCTCCAATGATTGCTTACCGTAAAACCCAAAACATAAAACAAATCCTGGTGCATGCCGACACCCCTCAGTCGGTTCCCATTGACCCCTCCCGTTGCTACACTCATCCATGTGGTCGATGCTCAATATGCAAACATATCAGCCAACAGAAATCCATTGAATCTAGTGATCATACCCGCACCTTCCACTTTAACACGTGGAGTACTTGCGGATCTAAACGCGTCATTTATTGTTTAATCTGTAGTTGTTCCTTATACTATATAGGTGAAACTGGGCGTGAACTCAAAGTTCGCATCCAGGAACACAAATCGCGTTTTAGGACAAAAAATGATTCTTCTATCCTTTATAACCACTTTAAGGAATTCCACCAATGTGAGGATTTCAAAGTGCTGATTCTTGAAAAAATTAATCCCAAACCACATAGTGATATTAAAATGCACCTACTCAACAGAGAAAAATTCTGGATAATCAGTTTAAAATCTGAGTATCCGGGAGGACTCAATGACGATCTGTCAATCAGCGAACTGCTAGGATGATTACACCTGTGTTGCCAATTAGAGTTAAATTGATGCGCGTTTCCTACCACCAGTGTTCGGTAACATCGCATCGGTGGCTGCGCCCACATTGAAATGCTTTAGAATACTAAGATTGGTATGTACCTTTACTTATACCTTCAGCCTTGTAGTTCCATATACGGGCTAATTACTATGTTTTGTATCATGTATTGATTATATATTTTGTATATATTAACAGAAATCCGGACCTGTGAAACTTAAACACAGCAATTGAGTCTGGGGTCCTGATGAAGCCAGAATTGGTGAAACAACTGGGACCATGATTGTCGACCCCTCTGAGAACCATGCCCTAATTTGATTGATATAGAGTGGATTTACTTGACATTAATGTACTTCGTGGTTTCTCTAGACTTGCCTTTTGCTTTAATTATACCGTCTAATATAGACTATTAATTTGAAAATTATTGTCGGTTTCACAACAACGAATGCAGAATACTGCCTTGATTTTGGAGAACTTATTTACTGGATAAACAACAACATTGACTATATATCGAACCCTTGGTGTCTTCCTTTCTACCCGTCTCTTACTATTTGGATATCCTGGAACTACTTCCCCCATACCCTGTGAATCTTAGAGTAATACCAAGCCCTTAAGTCAAAAGTCTTTTCTCACCTTCACACATCAATAGAGTTTCCCATGTAGAGAGAGAGAACAGGCTATTGGAGCTGAGTGTAACAGTGTAGTTGTGAGTGCAACATTTTATCCTGGCCCATTTACCATTTCAAACCAAATATTTAAATGATAATCTTAACCTTTGCCCAAAGAAGTTACTGGGAAAATCTGTATGTGACTTTTCAAGATCCACTATAAATGGTATGCATCTGTGTGTGTGTATATATATATATATTTCTTTCCTTCCTTGAGCTTGTCTATTTGACTAGAGTCCAATTAAAGATATTTTCAGATCTATTCGCCACATCCTTCTTATATTAATTAATGGGCTGAGTGAATGGATCAATCAATTTTCTAATCAATTGGAGAGCTTGGGAATATTATATGCTGTCTTGTGAAGTGATTGTTGAAGAAAATAACTTTTCCAGGCTTAACTGCTTTGTAGAAAATCAAGACAATTTGTCAATCAGTGATCAAGTCCAGTAATATCTACTCTGCCTGGCAGCATTTCAAGCAAAAATCAGTGTTTTCTATCAACAGTCACCTGAGATTGGTTTTAGAGCTTTTTAGATTGAACCAGGGAAACCATATAGCATTTTTAGGTATGGTAATATGGTCTAAATGATTTTAATAGTTTTACCTGTTTATTTTTCCTAGTTTAGTATTTTATGGGGTTTTTAAGGTTTAAAACCAGTGGTCCTCAACCTTCCTAATACTGTGACCCCTTAATACAGTTCCTCATGTTATAGTGACCCTCAATCATAACATTTTTGTTGCTATTTCATAATTGTAATTTTGCTACTGTTATGAATTGTAATGTAAATATCTGATATGCAGGATGTATTTTCATTCACTGGAACAAATTCGGCACAAATACCTGATATGCCCAAATTTGAATACCAGTGAGCTTGGTGGAGATTGATTTTGTCATTATGAATTTGTAGTTGCTGGGATTTATAGTTCACCTACAGTCAAAGAGAATTCTGAACCCCACCAATTATAGAATTGGGCCAAACTTCCCACACAGAACCCCCAATGACCAACAGAAAATACTGAGTTTTTTTATGGTCTTTGGTTTTTTGAAGTTTCAGATTGAAAAGTGTTACCATTTTCTCTTTCATCTTATCCAACGAATTTGAGGGAAGCAGCTCTTCTACTTGAGAACCAACATTGGATTATGACTTTGGAGACCTCACTCAACCATGAAAACCCACTTGGTGATCCTGGGCCCATTATACTCCCTCAGCCTCAAAGGCAGGGCACTGAATAAGAAAACTTGCCAAGAAAAACCCATGATAGGTCACCATACATTGAAAGTGACTTGAAGGCAATAACAACAACCAGAATAACAAGCCCTTAACTCAGATCCCATCTATACTGCCATATAATTCAGTTTAGAACTGCATTATATGGCAGTGTAGATGGCCACTGAGCTGTTCCTAAGAACTCTGCAGTCTAGATCTCTTAATATCTGCATAAGAAAGCCATATTGTAGCAAACCATTCCAGTCAGTTGTTTGAAACAAAGTCATCTTACCTACTTTGAAATAAACAAACCATCAGAATATTTAGGAAATAGTAGTCTTATTGTGAAATAATAATAATAACAACAACAGCAACAAACAAAGAAACAAACAAACAAGTTCTCTGCTCCAGGCTGTAATGTCAAACTGCAGTGGACCAAACCAAATGACAAAGTATAACACTTGTCTGTTCAGATATCACAAAACACTACTAGAAAATGTATTGCATGTCCTTGGAACAAAACCTGCAAATGAATCTCATATCCAAGATAACACCTGGGATGAGTTATGGATCTGTTTGAGTTATTTCCCAAGCTGTAATTCATGGGGAACAGGTGAAAACTAAACAGATCACAGACCCAAAAGATAGAGAGAAGAGAATCAGTCATAAAATAACAAATACAAACATTCTTGAACCTGCCCAGTGTTGTATGTTTTCATCTTTTCTACATATTTCTCATGTTTTAAAAATAGAACTTTATTAAGAACACATAGAGAAGTGCATAGTCCTGAGAATTGCCTATAACGTTCAGCCTGGTTTTGATGGATTCCGCCTGTTTACATATATATTTCTGCAACACAGATTAGCAACTTGTGATGCTGAATACCAAAGAACTTTGGCAGAACTCTTGCACATTTTAGCAGAAGCAGTCACCTCAGCTTCCTCCTCCTTTTCCCCCCAGACACTAAGTCCCTTTCTTGAACTGGGTGGCAATGCTGCAAAAAATTGGCTTTACAAAGAAATAGGATATCAAATGCAGCTTGCTGCTGCATAAACCATTCATGTCAGTGCTTATGTGTGACACTGCATAATTTGTTATAAGTTAATTTCACCCACACAGGCCTACTCCATCAACCGCTGGTGTCATTTTATCTCACATTAAGCCCCCACTCCACCCCTTTAGGCCTAAGTATTTCATAGGTAGTGTGCACAGAACCTCTGGACTGGTGTTCATTTTCTCCTAAAAGCCTGGCAAAGCAATGATATCACCTCTTTATGGTTTGCGCTATCAATTAGTGTTCAAAGGCTGCCTTTTGATTCATGCCATTTGGTCTGTTTCAACGCCTTGCTGCATAAGAACTTCCACAATCATTAGTATCAGGATCATTAGGACATGTATTAGGTTCTCCTTAATCTAAATGAAACTGGGAGCTCCTTCATCACATTTCACATTTGAGTTTTGGAAACAGACGGCAACTTCCCAAGCAGAGTAAGAGAAACCATGTCTTGAAACAGAGTTTAACTGAAGGTCAGCCAGGATATATTTTGTTGGGTATGATATTGCAGTGGGTGTGATATTGCAATTGTAATCATGATTTAAATAAAAATGAATGAAGTTGGTATCAACACACTTTTTGGAATGAAGATGATGATGATGATAATGACAACAAAAACAACTACTACTACCATTACTTGCAGTTTTCTGGCATTGTATATTTCTGCTGCTTCTGAGATTGTTCAATCAGCTAATGGCCCAAAATGCAGACTGTGCGGAAGCTGTAGAAACCATTGATCATATCCTCAGCTGCTGCAAGAGAATCACACAGACAGACTACAAACAGAGGCACAACTATGTGGCCCAAATGATTCATTGGAACTTATGTGAGAGGTAGCCCCTGCCAGTAGTAAAGAACTGGTGGGATTATATACCTGCAAAGGTAGTGGAACATGAACACACAAAAATACTGTGATACTTTCAAATCCAGACTGACAAAGTTTTGGAACACAATACACCAGCCATCACGATTGTGGAAAAGAAAAAAAAAGTTGGGATTACTGATGTCACCATACTAGGTGACAGCCGAATTGACTAAAAACAACAGGAAAAACTCAGCAGTTATCAAGACCTCAAAAACAAACAGCAAAGGCACAGGTGGTCCCAGTGGTAATTAGCACACTGGATACTGTGCCAAAAGATCTCCGCCGGCATTTGAAAATAATAAACATTGACAAAATCACACTCTGTTAACTGCAAAAGGCCACTTTACTTGGATCTGTGTGCATCATTCAAAAGTACTGTACATCACACAGTCCTAAATGCTTGGGAGGTGTTTGTCTTGTGATTTTGTGATACGAAATCCAGCATATATATTTCGTTTGTTGTGACATACTGTGTTTTTGTGTTAGTAAAATAATAACACTTTATTTATATTCTGCTCCATCTTCCCGAGGGGACTCAGAGCATATTACAACATACATAGATAGGCAAACATTCAATGCCTTTAATACAGTGAAATAACAATAACACACAAATACACAGAACAAAGGTAAAGGCTTCCCTTTTCATCTCCAGCTTCTGGAGGCAGTGCTCAACTCCAGTCATGGGGAGATACTCTTTTTTTCCAAGCTGAGGAGCCTGTTATCTGTAGACACCTCCTGGTCATGTTGCCGGTATGGCTACATGGGTGCCTTTATTTGCTTCTTGCCAAAACAGTACCTATTGATCTACTTACATTTGCATGTTTTGAACTACTAGGTTGGCAGGAGCTAGGGTTAACTGCAGGAGTACACCCCGACATGTGGGTTCAAACTGCCAACCTTTAGTTCAGCAGATTCAACAGTTCAATGGTTTAACCCATTGTGCCACTGTCCGGCTTCCGTTCGGGGCATGGGACGGAGACGGTCCTGGTCTCCATCATAGACCAACTCCGCTGCCAGCTCGACCAAGGCGGGTCTGCGCTGCTCGTGTTATTGGACCTCACGGCAGCGTTTGACATGGTCGACCACAATCTTTTGATCCACCGCCTGGCCATGGCTGGAGTGAGGGGGACTGTCCTTAAATGGCTGACCTCCTTCCTCCGCCAGCGGTCTCAGCGTGTGAGGAGGGGCGGGGTGGTCTCCGAGGGCTCCCCATTAGTGTGTGGAGTCCCTCAGGGGGCCATTCTCTCCCCTCTGTTATTTAACATCTACATGCAGCCGCTTGCACAGCTGGTACGGAGTTATGGGCTGGTCTGTCACCAGTATGCTGATGACACCCAGCTCATTCTGAGGATGGGGGGCAGGCCGGAGTCCGTCCCCGATAATTTCCAACATTGCCTCGAAGCCGTTACTGGATGGCTGCGAGCCAGTAGGTTGAGGGTGAATCCGGCGAAGACGGAGATCTTGTGGCTGGGCCGCCCGGGCGGGGTGGGTGACCGGCTTTCGACCCTGGACAGTGCGGCGCTGCACCCAGCGCCGTCAGTGAAGAGCCTGGGTGTCCATCTGGACTCCCAACTGACCATGGAGGCCCAGGTCTCCATGGCTAGCAAGGCTGCTTTCTTCCACCTCCGCCAGGCAAGGAGGCTGGCCCCCTACCTCTCCCGGAGCGACCTAGCCACGGTGATCCAAGCCACGGTCATCTCAAGGCTAGATTACTGTAACGCGCTTTACGTTGGCCTGCCTATGTCGTCGATCCGGAAGCTCAAGCTGGTGCAGAACACTGCCGCCCGGCTCTTGTCTGGGGCTCCAGCAGGTTGCCGTATAACACCAATTTTGCAGGACCTGCACTGGCTGCCTATTGAGCACCGGGTCGCCTTCAAAGTGCTGGTTCTTACCTTTAAGGCCATTCACGGCCTGGGGCCAGCGTACCTGAGGGACCGTCTCACCCCATATTGCCCAGCGAGATCACTACTGTCCGAGGAGGCCAACCTCTTAGTAATACCATCTGTAAGGTTGGCCCACTTAACATCCACTCGCCGGAGGGCGTTCTCTGTGATAGCGCCTACGCTATGGAACGCCCTCCCGGCCGAAGCCAGGGCCCTGAGGGATCTACTCCCGTTTAGACGGGCCTGCAAAACTCATTTGTTTAGGCAGGCCTTCGGTGAGTAGGCCCGTGTGTATATCCACTCGGCTGTTATATTTGCTGCTGCTTATTGTTTTAACTGTATTGCATGTTTTAATTGTGTTTTTAAGTGTTCTATGTTTTAACCTTTGGCGCTGTGCCACTGGCTCTTGTGAGCCGCCGCGAGCCCCCGGGAGTCGGCGGTTGAGAAGCCTCAATAAATAATAATAATAATATCCTTCTCTACATGGGTATTTTTTTTCAACCAGCAGAATGGATTTCATGTCTCCTCCCCACAGACAGACAGACAGAGACCAACATTAAAAAGTCAACATCACTTTTCAGCTTGAACTTGTGTTTTCTTTAAAGCACATTTGGACGGATGAGTTTCTGAGCTGATCCCCCAGAACAAATTTTACTGTGCTCTTATTTGATGTGAATACTTACATTCTTTGTGTGTTAGTGTTAATCTGAAAGCTATCAGATCTACATCAGAGACTTAGCATATGAGAGGAACTCTTGTTCATTGGCCAGAATGCAGATGTACACTGAAAACAGGATTTGCAAAATTTGTAGTGTGCATAAATCAATAATTGAAAGAATCTGTCCTTATCCAACTGGGTGACTGCTTGCGTTTCTTATTTAAAATACAGTCCAAGTAGGTTGCTATAGTTACAGGGAACTTCTGAAATAAACTTTATTCCTCTAAGCTTTTCCCTGTATACAAATAACTAAAAAGCACCCATCTCATCAAACACTGAAGACAGAGGCTCACAGTAATCTTTCTGATGCACATCTTAACCTTCTGAGAGCAATATAATGCCCAGCCTCTAAAGCCAGTATCAACTTGACCAACCATTTTTATCCTATTTGGACTACTCTCATGTGTTCGGTGTTGTTCAACCTTTGAAGAGTGTTTAGAAACGCAAGATAGTCCTGTATGTAGCAGCCAGGCCAGTGACAAAGAACATGTGACTCTTTCATTACAACAATTCATTGGTCTGTTTGGAGGCCCAATTCTAGGTGTTTTCTTTCAACTTCAGGAACTTTTAAAATGTTCAAGTTTTTTTCTATAACTCCAGCTGTCACTTTTTACCCTCAGCTGACTTCAATTGCTACAAATTGAGGCCCCATCTACTAGGCATGAGAAAAATGAAACGGAAATTAAAAGGATTCGTAAGAGATTCGTATGTAATGGGACTTTTGAGGTTTTACGTATCGCTGCCGCGATCCCGGAAGTAGACTTCCTTTTACGGTCCTTGAGGCCAACAATTTGCGTTATGATCGTAAGAAATTCTTAAGTATTAATTAATTAATTATTGTACTACCTCCTCACTTCCCCTGTCTTCTCCCCCTCATGTCCGTCCCGCCTTCATTCAGCTTCTTCTTTTCCCGCATTTCTATGAGGAACTGGAAGTGACGCTGCTGCTAGGTAGGCTAGGCAATGCATTCTGGAAAGTGTAGTCCTCCAGGCTTTCCCCCCTCCTTCTCTTCCCGTTGCTCTGCTGCCATGCCCCATCGCAGGGGCCTGCTTCACACACACGCGCGCTTCTCCTCCTCTCTCTCCAGGCTTTCCCCCCCTCCTTCTCTTCCCCGTTGCTCTGCTGCCATGCCCCATCGCAGGGGTCTGCTTCACACACACACACACACGCGCGCTCCTCCCTCTCTCTCCCTGCGCTCTCTCAGATGCTTCTCTTCCCCGTTGCTCTGCCATGCCCCATCGCAGGGGCCAGCTTCAGCCCTCCAGGTACGTGTTTTGGACTTCAACTCCCACCATTCCTCACAGCCTCAGGCCTCTTCCTTTTCCTCTCAGCCTGGGCAAACTTGGGCCCCGCTCTCCTCAGGATCGGGTGAGAGAGAGGCAGCGAGGAGCGAGGGGGCTCCTCCTCCTTGTCTTTTGCTGCTTCCAAGAATAGAATACCCCCTCCCTCCCTCCCTTCCTCCTTCCCTCTTCCCTCCTCCCTCCCTTCCTCCTTCCCTCCCTCCTTCCTATTTGGAGAGTCCCATCTAGAATTCAGTGTGGTTTATTCAAGTTTTGGCCTACAACTCCCAGAAATCCCAGCCAATTTACCAGCTGTTAGGATTTCTGGGAGTTGTAGGCCAAAACCATCTGGAATGCGCATGCTCTGGCATATGAATTACTAACGAATTTCGTTAGTACTTAAGTTACATTTCCGAAATTTTTGGGAAATTTTTGTAAGTCTTTGATATACTAATCAACCCCCCCCCCCCCCCTTTGATATAAGAATCACCATTTTAGGATTCTAAACCATGCCTACCATCTACGCTACCATATAATCCAGTTCAATGCAATTTAATTTGCATTATATGAGGCTGGATCTACACTGCCATATAATCCAGATTGAATCAGATAATCCACATATCTTCCTTGTTCATAACCTTTGCCATCTTGGTTGACCACACAGTGCCATTCCATGGTCATGCGTATGAAGTGTCTTTTATGTCCTCTAAAACCCAATACAATGAGAAACCACACTATCCCATTGGTGTCTTCCTGGATTTTAGGCTATTTGGGACAGGTTCTTCCCTTGACCCTTCTATTCTCCAGAGTTGTATTTATGTGCAAAGACCTTCTTGCTGGCAGATCCCAAACAATAGAATTCCCTTCAAAATGAGCCTAGATGGGTTTCTTTGTAGTCTTCAAATGGCTGACAAAGTACTTTTTATTTAGACCAGCCCAGTAGTTACACTGTGGTTTTATGTTGTTTGTTGCCAGGCTAGTACAGCGGTTTAAATTGCCTGCTATAGAAGATCCTGCCGACCAGAAGGTTAGCAGTTCAAGCCTGGCTCAGGGTGAGCTCCCATTGTCAGCCCAGCTTCTGTTCACCTATCAATTTGAAAACAACAATGTAAGTAGATAAATAGTTACCGCTTTGGAGGGGAGGTAAAAGGAAAATGAAACAACAGCACCTCCCCATGGCAAGGCTTCCCTCTTTTCATCTCCGGCACAGTCAGATGCCGGAGATGAAAAGAGGGAAGCCTTGCCTCTGTTTATGTACTGTCTGTCTCTGTCAATTGTATAACGGCATTTAATGTTTGCCATGTATATGTACCTATAATCTGCTCTGAGTCCCCTTGGGGAGATTGAGCAGAATATACATAAAGTATATTATTATTATTCTGTTATTAGCTACATTGCATCTTTTTAAAAAGAAAATGATTGATTTGTTATTGTTGTTGTATGCCTCCAAGACCTCTCAGAACTATGGTGACCCTAAGATTAATCTATCACAGGGTTTTGTTGGCAATAATTGCTCAGAAGAGGATTTCCATTGGCTTTCCCAATGTCTCATGGCCAAGCATGTCATAACCAACACTTAAACCATTACACCACACAGGCTTGTGGGATAATTGCTTACCAGTCATATTATTTCATTGCCATAAAATACTTTACACCATATTATTCTCTAAACAACGAGGTCCTTGTAATGGTGGTCCAACTTTTATGGAATTCCTTTCAGTCGATTTAAACGTATCTGTGGAAATTATTTATACTTAGTTCTGACCTTTTCCTTTTGTGAATGGTTTATGTGAGATACTGATTTTCTTTTTAACTGTACACATAGTGCAGTGTTTCAAGAACTTACTTTCTGAGCTAAAACCTCTGGAAAACTCCAGTCAGCATGGTCACTAGTTGTGGGATTCTGAGATCATTCATTGAAACTGATGTGCCTTATTGTTATTCTGTGCCCCCGGGCAGGGGAGGTGTCATGAAGGGCTGTCAGAGGGATTGCCAAAGACCAGGAGAAAACACAGTATTTTCTGTTGGTCATGGGGATTCTGTGTGGGAAGTTTGGCCCAATTCTATCGTTGGTGGGGTTCAAGGGGCTCTTTGATTGAAGGTTAAATATAAATCCCATCAACTATAATTCCCAAATGTGAGGGCCTATTTTCCATAAACTCCAACATTTAGGCATATTGAGTGTTTGTGCAAAGTTTGGTCCAAATCCATCATTGTTTGAGTCCATAGTGCTCTCTGGATATAGGTGAACTACAACTCCAAAAACCAAAACCAATTCCCACCAAACCCTTCCAGTATTTTCTATTGGCCATGGGACTTTTGTGTGCCAAGTTTGGTTCAATTCCATCATTGGTAGAGTTCAGAATGATCTTTGATTAACAATAAATCCCAGCAACTACAATCCTCAAATAACAAAATCAACCCTCCCCAAACCCCACCAGTATTCAAATGTGGGTGTATCCGGTATTTGTGTCAAATTTGGTCCAGTGAATGGAAATACATCCTACATATCAGATATTTACATTGCGATTCATAACAGTCGCGCAACATTACATTGTGATTGTCCCCACAACATGAGGAACTGTATTAAGGGGTTGTGGCATTAGGAAGGTTGAGAACCACTGGTCTAAATGTACAGCATAGCTAAATTAAAAGCTAGAAAATGCTTCTCCACTTGAAACGAAGCATCTGTAATTGCTTTATAGTTTTTCAAGAGCAACCTGCTTTCTAGAACACAGCACAACCACCAAGCAAGTTGTCTGACCGACACTATAGCATTATATTCTTAATAGCTATTCTATGAAGTGCAAGAAAATAACAGTGCAAACCTCTTCCAGAAAGAAAATAAAGCATCTCCTTTCTTTTTTAACTGACAACATAGAAGGGCTCCATTCCATTACTGTGTTTATTTGTATTTAATTTAATTCAAAAAAAACTCTACAAAGAAAAACAAGAGACACCAACCCAAATTGCTCATGGCAGTAGGTCAAACCAAATGTTTTTGGATTGGAAAATAAATTCTCAGCTAGAAGAGAAAAGCATGCATTGCTGAAATCACAGACATGAAAAGCATCAAAACGGAACAGCTTCAGAACACAAGGGGAGGAAAGTGACATTTGACAAAGCCTTCTCATTTCAAAGAGCAACAAAGAAGAGGAGCTGTATTTTAAAGCCTAACTTTTTACTCAAGCAAGCATTAATTTCTTTCTCTTTCGTGCATTCTTTCTTCCTTTTGTTTTGCCTGCTGAAACCATTGTAATTGTTGCTTTTAGCCATGGTCTGTGAGATGAATAGGGAAATATAGTGAATCAAAATTATAAATTCAATATTGATTCAATCACAACCGTATATGGTAAAATACTCAGAATTTCAATGTACCTAAATTTGGTGTAATACTTATGCATGACTGAGTAGAGACAACATGGGAATACTTGGAAGTCCAAATGTCCTGGACTAAATTTCCATATGCCCCACTCAGTATGGCCAATGTTAAAGTACAAATATCTGGACAGCCAAAGATTTTATACCTTTGAGAAGAGTATGACATAACACAATGTCTCTCTTGAAGTCAGAACATAACACAATGTCTCGCTTGAAGGATTTCTCTCCATCAGATATGCTGTAGTTTTAGGAGAGGGGGTTTCCTTGGAAGTAAAAGAGGAATCATAGAATCATAGAGTTGGAAGAGATTGCATGAACCATCTAATCTAATGTTTCTCAACCTTCCTAATGCTGCACCCCCTTAATACAGTTCCTCATGTTGTGGTAACCCCCAAGCATAAAATTATTTTTGTTGCGGTACTACTTTTGCCACTGTTATGAATCGTAATGTAAATATCTGATATGCAGGATGAATTTTCATTCACTGGACAAATATTGGCACAAATACCCAATACGCCCACATTTGAATACTGGTGGGTTTGTGGGGGTTGATTTTGTCATTTTGGAGTTGTAGTTGCTGGAATTTATAGTTAACCTAAAATCCAAGAACATTCTGAACCCCACCAACGATGGAATAGAATCAAATTTAGCACACAGAATTCCCATGACCAACAGAAAATACTGCAAGGGTTTGGGAGGCATTGACTTTGAGTTTTGGAGTTGTAGTTCACCTACATCCAGAGAGCACTATGGACTCAAACAATGATGGAGCTGGACCAAACTTGGCACAAATATGCCCAAATGTGAACACTGGTGGAGTTTGAGGAAAATAAACCTCAATATTTGAGAGTTGTACTTGCTGGGATTTATAGTTCACCTACAATCTAAGATCACTCTGAACTCCACCAATGATAAAATTGGGCCAAACTTCCCACACAGAACCCCCATGACTAACAGGAAATACTGTGTTTTATGATGGTTTTTGGCCACCACCCCCCAGGTTGAGAAATGCTGATCTAAACTAACCTTCTGCCATGCAGGAAAAGCACAGTCAAAGCACTCCCTACAGACAGCCTCCCAGCCTCTGTTTAAAAGTCTCCAGAGAAGGAAGTTCCACCACACTCCAAGGCAGAGAATTCCACTGCTGAACAGCTCTTATGGTCTGGATGCTCTTCTTAATGTTCAGATGGAATCACCATTCCTATAATTTGAACCCATTGCATTGTTCCACAATAACAAAAGGTTTTGTGTTATGTACTTTTTTACTTTTAAGTTTCAACAAACATAGTTATTTCTGTGTGCCTTCATTTACAATCTATACTGACCCTAATGTAATCCCATCGCAAGGTTTTCTTGGCAAGCTTTCTTGGGAAGGTTCCACTGCCTTCCTCTTAGGCTGAGAGAGTGTGCCTTTCCCAAAGTCACCCGTAGGTTCCAAGGAAAAGCAAGGGTCTGGTATCCCAGAGTCCTAGTTGAACACTCAAACCATTCCACTGGTTCTGCTATAGCACAATTATACACAATTTTGTTCAGGAATCCCTATGTCAGGTCTATTTCTTCGCCTTTGCAGCGAATAGCGAATAGCATTTAAAACAGCCTGTGGGAATGGCCCTGCTCTAGGGCATGTTTCCAGATGCAGTTCTGGACTTCTGATTTCAAAGAAAGAAAAAAAATGTCAAGCAACTTGATTGAAAATCTTCTGTATCAGGTGTAATTTGGCCTAAACAGCACGAAACAGTGGTTATAATGTATTTGCATTCAGTTCTCACCAGTATTGACAGTACTTTAAGATAAAGACACATAAATTACACTGTAAGCCATAATGAAATCATTTCCACTTAAGTCAATAGTACTTCTTAAGGGAAAGACACAGAGCAATGTATTCAAACTACAAGGAAAGAGATTCCACTTCTTGATGGTAGAAGCCTTTTGATAGTGGAATACGCCGCCTTGAAATGTAATAGTGGAATACACCGCCTTGAAATGTGATTTTTGGAGGTTTTTGAACAAAGACTGGGTGGCCATCTGTCGGGAGTGGTTTGCAAGGCAGGGAAGTTGGACTGGATGACCTGTGTGGCCTCTTGCTATGATTCTATTATCCTATGAATAAGATGGCAGTCCATGGATGTCAGCAGAATATAAGTGTATTTAATAAGGACCAGGGCCGTAGCCAGGATCTTGATTCAGGGGGGGGGGTGAGTTTGGTTCGGGGGGGGCTGAGACTGGGTGGAAGAGGGTCTACCCTAGCAAACCTTTTATATTGTTATCCCAATAACCCCATTAATGTGGGATATAATGAGCATGGTGATTAGATCATGATATGAATAAACATAACAGTTTAAATAATGTACCAGTAAGGCCTTTTGCGGACCACCCTGAGAATTTCAGGGGGGGCTGAAGCCCCCTTAGCCGCCCCCCCCCTGGCTACATGCCTGATAAGGACATTTAAATTTAATACACTTACTTTATAAAACTGGAAATATTAAGCAGTTCATCAGCATTCCTCTATTAACCCAATATTTTAAATGCAGATTTTTAGTCAGATGTGCCTCAAGGAAAACTGTATGGATTACTGATGACATTTCTGTAAACTGTCTTTGTCCTTTAGTTAATGCGGAAGCTGCGTTTGAAATAATTTGCATAAGATCTTATCAAGATTCATCAATGAGTTCTTTTTTTAAAAAACGTCTCTATCCCCTTTCTTCAGGAAACAATCCACTTTTAATACTGTAGATATTAACTAAAATACATATCACATTAATTAAAAGCAGAGTCTGCACTTTGGAGATAATATTTCCATCTTAGATGAAATGTTCTAGGGCTCGTAGTAAAAAAAATAACTTGTTCAAGCAAATCTTAAAAGTATCCCAAGTAACCTACTCAAATCTTCAGTCAATTTGCAAGCAGTAATGTGAGGTGGGCCAAAAGTACAAAGGTACAAGTGTCTATCCAGAGTAGAGCTGGGGCCCTTCACATTATATAATACTATCACTCTACTTTAACTATGGCCCTATCTACACTGACAATTTAATGCAATTTGAAGTGGAGGCTGCAAGACAACAAACTCCCACAAAGACATGCAAAAGGAATGTGCATCAGTACTCTGTGGTTTGTGGACCTCAAATTAGTTCTGGGATTTTCTGCATAATCATTTGTACAGTGAAACCACTTTCTTCAATACGGTTTGAAACAGCATTAAATGGTCAGTGTAGATAGGGGGCTATCATGAGTTCCATCCTGGGGGATCCTGGGATGTACAGTTTAGGAAAGTATATTTGAAATTCTCATTCAGAAAGCTCCAGTGTCGCATCAAACAACAAACCACAAGATTTCAGAAGGGGATTCATGGTGGTTAAGGAAGAATCTAATGTTATAAGAATCTAAAGTTTGCCATTTTTTGTTGGAATCTGCCCTGAGTCCCCTCAGGGAGATACAAATAAAGATGGTGGTGGTGGTGGTGGTGGTTGTTGTTGTTATTGTTATTAATTGAAACACAACAAGATGAGTCCACAGCAGACAAGATCACTCTGCTGGCTGTTGTATTGGATCACACGTCGGACACTTCCCAAGTGTATAGGACTATGTGATGTATCAGCAAATAATGCATGCAGATCCCTTTTGCAGCTGGCAGATAGTAATTTTGTCAGCGCCGATTGTGTTTA
Source organism: Anolis apletophallus (assembly GCA_030556195.1). NCBI lineage: Eukaryota > Metazoa > Chordata > Lepidosauria > Squamata > Anolidae > Anolis > Anolis apletophallus. Next base: position 76,363,944 of record JARBWK010000004.1, read on the forward strand.
AGTGCCGGCCAAGGTCTTTAGGCACTGCACCCAGTATGCCAATCACCACTGGGACCACCTTTACTGGCTTGTGCCGGAGTCTTTGCAGTTTGATCTTTAAATCCTCGTATCGTGTCAGCTTTTCCAGTTGCTTCTCGTCAATTCTACTGTCGCTTGGCATTGCAACATTGACAATCCATACTTTGTTTTTTCCCACAGTGGTGAGGTTAGGAGTATTGTGTTCCAAAACTGTCAGTCTGAATTCAAAAGACCAAGAGTTGTTTGTTGTTGTTGTTGCTGCTGCTGCTGTGGTTGTTGTTCTTCTTCCTATTATTATTATTATTATTAAATGACCCTGGTTAGTGAGACATTTGGGTTCTGTTTACAGTGCTTTCATTTTATATGTATTTTCAGACTTATTGTAATTCTTACAAAAAGGAGTATATGCTAACAAAACTGGTCATAAACCGATAAGTTGGTATTTCCCATGCCCAGAAAAGGTGATGGAGTTACTATGAAACAATGATTATTATGTTTTAGGACAGTAATTGTCAATCATCCCAGAAACCCTGAGGTTTCTTGGAAGCTTATCAGGGAGTTCTTGACATGAAAATCAGAACTGGTGGCCAGATTTCTCTGACAGACAGCTAGTCCTCATTCCTGCCTTCCCCCCCACCCCCCACAATGAAATGAGCAAGCCTGACAGAGGGTTTTGGCTGCTTTCAGCAGGAAGGACATGCCAAGGCATTTGAATGTCTGACCCAACTGGCATTACCATGATGGTAGAAATAAAGTAAATAATTGCCAATTTGCTGCCCTTGCATGATACTACCAATTATTGCTACCTAAAGGCCATCTGATCATATAAATTCTGGCATGTATCCCATATATGAATATATTCTTGAGCATGATCCTCTACAATGTGCAGGAAAATCTGGGATGGAGAATTTAAGTTAGCAACTCAAGTTAGCAAGCCAATTTTGTGCCTATTCTCTCCTATTAGATAAAACAAATTACCATAATAATCTACTTAGAATGGTTCTAATTTATTTGCAACCTCTTATACAGTAGATTCTAACATATTTGAAACTAATAATTAATTGAGAGCTGCTAAAATTTCAGTGGAGCCCCCTGGTGGTGCAGCAGGTTAAACCACTGACCTGTTGAACATGCTGACCAAAGGTTGCCAGTTCGAATCCAGGGAGCGGGGTGAGGTTCCACTGTTGGCCCCAGCTTCTGCCAACCTAGCAGTTCGAAAACATTCAAATGTGAGTCGATCAATAGGTACTGCTTCTGTGGTAAGGTAATGGCACTCCATGCAGTCATGCTGGCCACTTGACCTTGGAGGTGTCTACAGACAATGCATGTTCTTCGTCTTAGAAATTGAGATGAGCACCATCCCACCCCCAAGAGTTGGACATAACTAGACTTAATTTCAGGGGGAAACTACCTTTTAGTATTTCAGTACCAGCCTAAAGTTTCAGTATTGGCCTAAATACCTTAGATACCAGATTTAGAAGCAAAGCAGGATGAACCCCAGTTTGTACTTAAATGGGAGACTGCCAACAAATACTATGGTAGGTGCTATAGGCGTTTTCTGGTATTTCAGAGGATGGAAGTAGCAAAACTCTTTCCAAGTATTCCTTGTTTAATAAAACTCTGTGAAAGCTATGTAGTCCCTGTAAGTTGACAGGCAACTTAAAGACACACACATACAAAATTTCAGCGGTGTTATTTCAGGAAATGAGTGCACCCTAACACTGGTTCCTTCAAATATGCAGTTGCAGGCATGATGAAATTGACACATTATGACACCGCAAAGGAGAATGTGATACTTATTTATAGAGAGATGAGGGGCTAGTTACTTTTTGAAATACCGAAGCAACCTACATCTAGGTGGTATAGCATAACATTTTGCACAATTACTTGTTGATAGTGCTATGTGACCACTGTGTTGAATGACAGCTTACCACAATCATTTGTGCAATTGAATATAAAGTCAAATCGCCATTCAGTTTCAACAAGATTGTACTGCTTTAGTTGCCTATTGCATAAGTACAGATCAACCAAGAATGAACAGCTAGAAGCACAACAGCATTGAATGTGCTATTCAGTTTCCACAACCTTGAACTGAATGCAGACCAACACATCAGAAAATTTCCATAGGTGAACATACACGTGTGAGATAGCAGTCATAATCTTTTCTCTCATTCATTCTTATATGCACCCATACACACATGCTATTTTTGCTAATTTAATTCTGCCAGTTTTAATGTATTCATTTATGTCATTGAGTTTGCAATAAATCATAAAACTTTAATGTGTTATATTTCTATGCTTTATACTAATAAAGGAAATACTTAATGGGGCAGGGAAAATGAATGCATAATAAATAGAATATAATCAATAGTCCATTGTAGACAATGCGGAGAGCTGTCCTGATCCTACCATGGTTGCACTGCATTACATATCAATCAAAGATCCAGAAAGCCACGGCTGATAATGAAACGAGTTAAAGCAGGCACTTGATTGGTTGAGAAAACTGCATGCCATTGCATGCACTGTGCATTTTAATGATATCTGCAAAAGTGTGTGGCTCTTCCACAAGAACATTTTGTTAAAGCATGGAACTGAAAAAATCAAAACCTCATTCATATTCATGCAGAACTCCTCTGAAGACTGTTGCAGCTGAAAACACGACTGGTATGCTTTGCAGGCAGAGAGTGCTGAATAACCCCGTCGCATCTGAAGTCGTGGCAAAAGAGTTAGTGCCACCCTTATTTCCTTAGCATTCCATTTCACCTCAGTCTACTCACCCACTTCTTTTACTGTGTCTTGTTTAGTACAAGCAAACATTGACCACTGTGAGATCTGGTAGGAATTTTGCCTGTTAGACATCAAGATTGGTAGGGGCTTCTTTCGTCTGCCTCATACTGACAGACTATTGACTTTGCAGAATTGGTTTGGGTGGCATCAATCAATTAAGCAGACCCTAAGAGATTGGTTCCTGAAGAAAATAAAGGCATATTGGGAACCATTGGTGCTGATAAGGCTCCTTACACTTTCCTTTAGGAATCTAGGATGAGAAAACTTTTCACCCACCTTGGCCAGCTACCACCTTTTAACAATGAGGTTTGGGGAACATACAGTCATGTTGATCTTTTCCAACTTCAATGGCCATAGAGCAGTGGTTCTCAACCTGTGAGTCCCCAGGTGTTTTGCCCTACAACTCCAAGAAATCCTAGCCAGTTGACCAGCTGGGAGTTGAAGGCCAAAACATTTGGAGACCCACAAGTTGAGACCCACTGCCATAGAGCGATAAGCCACCAAGAGTAGCTCAACTCTGGGATCATGAGCAGATTGATTTAGGCAGTGATTGAAGCTGGAAATTCAAGGACCTCATCCTCAATCAATACTGCACCATTTTGCCCTTCTGCAGAGGCTGTGAGTAGTTTAAGTGGCCCATAGTTGACCCGTATGTCGTAACAACTGCCTCCTAACTTCCTAATGGCGCACACTGATTATGTTGGCAACACTTCACTCTAGCCTACCACATTTAAAATGTTAACTGTGGTGAAACCCTTCTTTATGGAGGCATGGTAGCTTTTATAAACTGCATTACATACTAGATTAATTTCCTTTTACAAACATAAAGATTAAAAATAATAAGCAATCTCTGTGTATATGTAATACAAAGAGTCCTATTATGAAATATTTCCTTTGGCTTCGTTTCATTTGCGTTTCTTTTTAACACAGGATTACAAATATTTATAAGTTTATTCATATCTCACTTTTACAAGATATACATTCATATCATGTGATTTGAAATAATACACTCCGGAACTGGAACTCAATGTGATCGAATGAATTTATGAAGGAACATGCTGATATAATTAAAATGGTAAATGGTTCTGCTTTCCTGCTCTTTTTTAACTTCCACAATGGCAGAGGGCCATATAGAGAGCTCTTGGACTTGGATAGCTAGACTTCCCCCCCCCCCCCATTATAAAATTCTCTGATATGCATTGCCTATATATTCAGACTACGGTATGTGTACAGAAGGAATACAATGCCGAGATACTTTAAATCATATTGTCTGTCTATAATTCAGCAAAAAGCAAAAGCCAAAAAAATAAACCCAAAACATTATAAAATGTACTTACAACATAATTAAAATACTATACATTTAGAACTTTTAAAACAAAACAATAAATAAAACATCCCCTTATATCAATACCAAGAAATGAAGCAATCAGCCAGCCTGTAATATCATCTGCACATACTGAAAATTTGAACTCACAAAAATACCACTGCCTAATAAACAGGTTCTAGTTTTGATGTTGTCTACATTATTTGCATGGTGCCTGTTTCATCAATATGTCATTGATCTAATAAGTGTGGATTTTTTAAATATTTAGTTTTCTGGACTCTGCCATAACTGTGAAGCAGAGTATGAACAAATAAAGCAGCAGCTGAGGTCAAAGCTTAAGAAAGTTACTCTGTTGAACCACAATTCTAGATACTACGATCCAAAAAAGTGATTATTTCCACATTCTGCATGCTATCCAAGAGAGTTGAATAAATGTCCACAGCCCTGCCTTTATACAAACCCCATTGAAATTGGCAACAATCATACTGAAGGGAGAAAATGAAACACATGCTTCTCAGTAATTGATCATTCTGTTCAGATTTTGCTTAAGAGGTTCTGATGATACAAAACAATGGCTAGATTATGAACCATTCATCTATATCTAAGAAAAAATGAAATATTTCCAATAGAATGCAACACAAGTTGGCTTTTTAAAAGGGAGGTTCATAAAGCTGAGAGAATAATCCAACCATATTATTTAATCAACTTCAGTTTCATTGACTTCAATGAGACAGTAAATTTAAAGCATGTACTTAAATCAATGGAACATATAAGTGCTTTTTTTCGTGGAAATGTGCTCCTACATAGGATCAGAGTCTGGAAAGGTTATTTTTATATTACATTTCCTGAATCCATGGAATTTTAACAACTTCAATTGTAAAAAGTAACTTTTCTAAGTTCTGCATGAAATGCATTTGCATGATTCCAGACAACACTATGATCCCTTTTGCCCATGCTTCTCTGATCTGCTTCTTCATATTGATGATATTGAATCCAGCTTCATCCTCATCATTTAAATCATTGATAAGACTGTAATCCTGGCACATTGAAAGGGGAATAAGGAACGAACTTGGCATTTATGGAAATAGAAGCATCTCCTGATAGTTTACTTTGTAAGACTTTCTGCCTGCATCGTATTCCATCTACGGTACCTATTAAGTTCATTGAACACAACAGAACCTGCTTCTGTGTGTCTGTGTATGTGTGCGTGGTGCAAGTGATTGTGTGTGTGTGTGTGCACTTGTGCCTATGGATAGATATTCCTCCATTGTTTTATCTTCCTTTCCTCAATTGCTATATCATCACAAAATTAATCTAGCAACATTCAATACGATGGTTTCATTTTTGTCATTCTTTTAAATATGAATTTGTGATTATTTATCTATTTGTGTATTTATTTCTGCTGAATACTGTCAGTTAGACCCTGCAGATTTTCACAGCAAAGGGTCACAATAGAATTGCCTGCACCAAATCCATCGAATTAGATCCATTTGCAGAAATATTTGATGCAATGAATCATAGCTGTTTCATATGGCAAAACTAGCCACATGGAGAAATCAAATCCATGTGTACATGTGTAAGACTATGCAAGACTGATCTTATCAATTGGATCCAACCTGCATAATATGCTGTGTATGTAAGCACAAGCAAAAAGGACACTGCTGGAGTTTTTGGAACTTATATTTCTTGGGACACAAAGGCCATCTAGAAATGCATTCTCATCCTTAGCTTTGTATCCATTCAGACCTGGACCTAGTCTACATGGTTTACAAAATCTTGCGGCCCTGAAAGGCCTGTACAAATGCAACATGGTCCAGAGTATCCTCAAAACTGAAACAAAAGGGTGAGCTGGGTTTGTTCCAGGTCTGCCAGAAGCAACAAGCCATTTTGCTTTATAAAGATTAGAGGATAAGTCAACCTTATTTAAACACCCTGGATTTCATTGAGAATCGGAAAACTGAGTTCACTTCAATAGAGCAGAGCAGAACATATCTTGACACATTTCTGGAAGTATGTGGCTAATCAGATCTTGTTGGACTCCTACTCCCAATATTGTGAACCACATATTTAACATCTGGAAAGTCCACATGATTCCCATTCCAGAGATAGGCCTTCACATCACAATCAACTCCTGATGAATTATAGCATTATGTTCTAAAAACCTCTTCAGATACAGCAGGTTAAGTTGAAAACTACCCTTTAATTCTTATAGTCACTAAGGCCCTTCTACACTGGCATATAATCCAGGTTATGAAAGCACATGATCCAGATTATCTACTTTGAACTGGATTAGCTGGGTCTACACTGTCATATAAACCAGTTCAAAGCCAATAATCTAGATTTTATATGGCAGTGTAGAAGGGGCCCAAGTCATTTTAAACATGAAGGAAAGTATAGTCCGCACATGAACTAGAGCCACTTTGCAATGCACATGATCTGTCGCATTATTCAAAGTGTCTCCTTCCCTGTCTATGGAAAACCAACATGTCATAAAAATAAGCTGAAAGTCTTAAGATAAATGCAATGTCTTTGCTTTCCAGGAACAAGATGCTTTTGGTACAGATGAGGCACTTTAAAAAATCTGATGAAGGGACCATGTGCACTGTGAAGTGGTACAGTTCCAGGACATGACCACATGACACATTTCCTCATTTATTTGACTTGTGCTCAATCACAGCTGGATGTGGCAGGATTCAAGTTAACTTTTCCATTTGTATCACCATGGTAGTTCTGGCATTCTTCATCACAGCAAGAGACAGACATTAGGAAATTATTCCAACCCATTTCTTCACTCGCTAATATGAGAATCTTGCCTTCCTAAGCTTCACTTCATCCTGTGTTATTTTATTTTCCTTATGACATAGACAGGAGAAAGAAAACAACTGACTGAATGAAGAGCAAGAAGGAAAAAATCTTCAAAATGTGAATGATTCATCCAGCAGCTTAGAGTATTAATGTATATTCCATCAGTTTGAAGGTAAATATATAGCTATTCTTGTGATAGCTCCCTATCAACAGTATTTATAAAATTCTGTGTCCATAGAAGGGGGAAGTATATGCCATCGGTTCAGTACCACAACCATGCTTCCTTTTCAGCTGTCTGTCAGACTCCTGAGACAGGAAAAGTTGTAAGATTGCATTGTAAGATTGCATGACCAGAAATGAACAATAAAAAAGTAAATAAAGCTGAATTTAGAACTTATGGACTGGCTCTAGACACAACCATATCTACAGCAGACAGATTGAAAGCAATGGGATTCAAATTGGGTAGAATGCAAGTTGGAAGGTAACACTGAAGGGGGAATGCTGAGAGCTGTAGTCCAAACAGAACTTTTCCCAAACTCTAAGAAACTGTCAAGACTCAATTTGCCAAACAGAATGGGAACTGAGCCATAAGAACAAGAACACACCACAAAATGTATCTATGGAGTTCAAATCTAGCTACCTATTGAGGAAAAAAAGATGTCAAATGCATAAAATTGCTTTGTCTTTTCTACACAGCAGCAATTCTGAAGCCTTGGTCCTTCAGAGGTTGCTGGACTTTAACTCCCAAAAGTCCAAGCCAGCATAGCCAGCTATCAGGGCTTATGAGAGCTGAAACGCGAAATCTTTATTTTAAAAAACTACCAAAAGCTGAAAGCCACAGGCATAGATCTTAACCCAAAGGCTTGCCCGTTGGTTTCCCACTAGTCACACGCTGGCTTCACACAAGACATGTACATGGATGATGCTCTTTGGCTGCAGCTCTGCACAAAGCTTTCCACTTCCAGACTACTATCAATACAAACAGAAATCCAGTATAATAATCACTGCTTTGTTTTGAGAAATCCTGGCAAAAGTTGTGTGGTAAGAGCATTCAAGATGCCAGGAAACTTCCCTGAATATCTTACAGCAAGGGTCCCCAAACTAAGGCCCGCGGGCCAGATGCAGCCCTCCAAAATCATTTACCTGCCCTCATCCTAAACTTTCAACTTAGGGTCTCCGTAAGTCTGAAATGACTTGAAAGCACACAACACCAACAATCCTAATTGACAGGAGTATCTCATCAACTAAAAGCAGGTCCCATTTCCCATTGAAATAATGGTATATTTATGTTGGTTAAAATTGTTCTTAATTTTAAATAGTGTACTGTTTTATAAATTTTTTGCACTACAAAAAAGATATTTTCAGTGTGCATGTTTTTTTCAAACTAAAGTCCACCTTCCCCCACTCCAACAGTCAGAGGGACCCTGAATTAGTCCTCTGATTATGGTTCCACGTAGTAGAATGCCACGTAAGACATTTTGAGCTAAGCTAAATCCACCTTTAAGATTACAAGGAATTTATACACAATTACACTCATTTCAGTGTGGCATATGAACATACATCTGTGTGAAGAACTGCAAGTATATTTAATTTGGGGTTTGCACTACTATCTTGGAATAAAGAGGTACTGAAACTTTCATAGAGAGGTAGGAAAGTCAGATAAAATGTATCAACTCTCAAACATGTCAAAATGTTATCAGCTTTGCACAGAATAAATAAATGGAGAACTTTAAACTCCCCAAACATACAATTACTTGTTAGTTAGCAAATGTCAATATCCACTTCCCCCCAAAATAAGACCTACTCCAAAGATAAGCCCTAGCATGATTTGTCAGGATTTCTGAGAATTCTTGAAATATAAGCCCTCCTTCAAAAATAAGCCCTAGTTCAATAAAAAGTCAATTTGGAAAAATAAGACAGCCTCTGAAAGAAGCCATAACATGTCTTTTGAAGCAAAAAAATTAATATAAGACCCTGTCTTATTTTAAAGGACACAGGGTATTAGAAGCATCGAAAGGAAAATACAATACAATCCCATATCTGCAGAAAATGTTTTACAAAACCCACTCATCTCCTAAGGATGCCTAAAACCATGTATAACACTATATTTTGACTATACTTGGGACAGAAGGATGCCATAGAATTACACTGGAGGACCTAGGATGCATCTGTACTGTAGAATTAATGCAGTTTGATACCACTTTAACTACCTTGGCTCCACACCCTGGGATTTGTCGTTTGGTGACGCACCATCACTCTTTGGCAAAGAAGGCTAAGACCTTTTAAACTACAACTCGTAGCATTAAGCCATGTCATTTAATGTAGTGTAAAACTGCATTAATTCTATACTGTAGATCAGGGGTCCTCAAACTAAGGCCCTCCAAGGTAATTTACCCAGCCCTCGCTCAGGGTCAACCTAAGTCTGAAATGACTTGAAAGCACACAACAACAATCCTATCTCATCAGCCAAAAGCAGGCCCACACTTCCTATTGAAATACTAATACGTTTATATTTGTTAAATTTTTCTTCATTTTAATTATTGTTTTTAAGTGGGGGGGGGGTTTACACCACAAATAAGATATGTGCAGTGTGCATAGGAATTCGTTCATAAGTGTTTGGGATTTTTTCAAATTATAATCCGGCCCTCCAACAGTTTGAGGGACTGTGACCTGGCCCTCTGTTTAAAAAGTTTGAGGACCCCTGCTGTAGATGCACCCCTAGTCAACCAACAAACAGAGAATATTTTAGGGTGTGGGTAAGCAAAGGCATGGATATCAAAGCCACAAATAAAGGGACCATACTGTACCTTTTTTTTCATTCAACAGATTACTACCATACACAGACACTGATTTTTTTTTAATTAAAAAAAACACCACCCTCTCCACCCCATCAAGCCGCTAATGGACTGCTTAAAAAGAAATACACTTGAGGGCAAACTGAACAGATGTAATGACTTTTATGCTGTTGAGAGGCAGAGATTCCATCAATGAGGCTTTTATATCAAATGCAAAAACAGATATAGAAGTAGACAAGAGCAGTATTTGTTTCCAGAAGCAGCACCAGTTAATAAATTGGCTTAAAGGAATTTACATGCGAGTGGGAGATATGGGTATAATAAACCTAGACACTTTGGTAATATAATTTCAAGGAATTTCCCTCCATTGCTATGATGGGCCTTTGCAGCTCATATTTGTTGATGAGCATCAGAGGTCTCATTTGCTGTGTATAAAATCCATTTTCCTTCCTCCTCTCTGAACACTGAACTTGTCCACTTCTACACAACATTGGCTTGATGGGTGCTTCCTTGCTTTAAAACAATTTGCCAATAATAATAATAACAATAATTATAATTATAATCATTAATACAGGCATTTGAGAGGTTAGTTCCCAGAAATATGGCACATGAAGTGGATTCAAAATCATGGCAATTCTTTTTTATATATGCAATTCATATTTCTATACCAATCTGTTAATGGCTCAGACAATATCATTTGGCAAAAAAAATGGCAATTCCCAGGTCTGAGCACAAAGAACACTGTTACAGTTCCTGTAGAGTTGGTTATGAACAGAATAAGAATGTGCAGCTATTTTTTTCCCTTTTAGTCTATAATATTTACAGTATTGCACTTTACTGCACTTAATTGCATTTTCACTAAAATGAATGCTGCATCAGTATTATGCTTTTAAAAGTGTGTATCCATCTATGACAGATGAATCAGCCACTCGAGATCCTGTTAAACCGAGAAGGCTTTCCGCAGAGATCCAGGTGTATGGAAATAAAAACGATGGAGTCAAACTGTACGACACAAAGTTTCAGCTTGTTTGGGTGGCTTTAAGAGAGATGTGTTCAACATTGCTTCCATCCTTTGGATCACCACTAAGTTTGGTGTCTTTCTCTCACACACACAAACGCTTCATTGTGGTGGCTGTTGTCATTGTTCCTTATGAAGAACGTCGCCTTTTGGACTGCTTTGTTTTGAGAAAAGCGCCTTGTCTCAGATCTGAAATCCCACCTTTGAATTCAAACCAGTTGTTTTTGTTTTTGTTTTTTTTGCAGCAGCAGCTCCTTCATAATGGAAGAAAGTCATGAGAATGAAAGAATACTGTTGGCAACAAAGGAAATGTCATCTTAATGGAGACCAGCCCCAAGGATTTTCTGAAGCCTCTTTTTTTCCCCCGGTATAATTGGTGATTTTTCAAACGATGTTTAAAGTTAGGCACATGCATAAAGTAGCAAAACTGGCAGCAGCAAATGATGTCAGGCTGACAAGATGGTCGCTTTTGCCAGAATCAAACTCCAATTGTCCCAAGACTCATGGATGCCACGCAGTTTGGGGAGTGCCCCCCTTCCCCAAATTTACTTTCTTCTCAAAATTTTCCAGATATTTTTAATTGATACTTCTAACTTTGATTCAGACTGATTTCACTTTAGGATTAAACACCAGGTGGTGGAAGAACAGTTTAACTGCAATCATTAGCACTAAGTGCCTTTACAAAAATAATAATAATATAATATAATAATAATAACAATAATAATAATAATAATAAAACAGGTAGGCCAGTGAGTCCTTCAGTCCTCAGATCAACTGAATGAATTGCTAGCTTCTTTGAACTAAAGAAAGATGAGGGAGGGAAGAGAAGCGGGAAAAGGGAAGGAAAAGAGGGAGGTAGCAAAGGTGGGAAGGGAGGAAGGAAGCCACTGCTGATTGTGTCTACCTGCAGGCCTTTTTGAAAAGGTACCAATCGTCCTTATCCCAGCAAAGCTTGGATGCTGGCTAGAGGAGAGAACTATTGTCCATCCCTGGCAACAGAAAGGCTTCTGGGGGAAGAAAATGTCAAAGCCCCAGGGCCTCTGCGTGTTTCCGGGCCTTGAGCCTCAAGTCAGCGATGCTGGAATTCTTGCTATTGCTCTTTGCTGCTGCTGCTACCACTGCAGCTGCTGAGGCGGAATCAGCCAAGGAGGCAATAGGCAGTCCAAAGGGGGGTGGGGGGAACATCAGGTAAGGGGCATGGGCGGCCAAGTGAGGGTGGAGGTGCGGGTGGGCATGGGTGACACCTTCCAGCTGCAGCTGAGCTTGGACCTGGAAGAAGAGGGGAAACAAGCACAAAAAAGTAAAGAGAAAGTTAGTACAGGAGCTTCCAGAAGACTTCTGCCTCATTAGTGTGGGTCTGTGAAATCACCTTATATACTCGATATACACCAAGTTTTTCAGTCCTTTTTTTAGGCTGAAAAAGCCCCCTGCCCCATTTATACTCGAGTCAAAATTATTTATTATTTTACTCTATTTATTATTATTATTATTAATAATATTACATTTACATGATTTTACTCTATTATTATTACATTTATTATTTTAATCTATTTATTATTGTTATTATTACATGTATTATTTTGTTCTATTATTGTTATTTTACGCTAATATTATCACATGTATTATTTTACTCTATTATTACCATTATTATTTCCATTATTTTACTCTATTACTATTACATGTATTATTTTACTTTATTATTTTTGAAGGGCACATTTACATTAAAGAAGGTTAGAATTATGGTTTAATCAGAGTTGGACAGTCTTATCTTAAATTACAGTTTTATATAAAGATTCAAAAACATTTAACCTACTGATGCCTCAATTAATGTAATTTTATTGGTATCTATTTTTGTTTTGAAATTTACCAGTAGCTGCTGCATTTCCCACCCCCTGCTTTTTTGTGGTAAAATTAGGTGCCTTGGCTTATATTCAGGTTGGCTTATACTCAAGTATATATGGTACATAGACTCCTAGAGTTGGAAGAGACCACAAGAGTCATCCAGTCCTGTCACCTGCTATGCAGTAACACACAATCACAGCAATCCTGCCAGATGGCCAACCAGCTTCTGCTTTAAAACTTTCAGAAAAGGAGATTCCACCATGCTCTAAGGCAGCATATTCCACTATCAGACAGCAATAACCAACAGGAAGCTTTTCCTACAAATACATCGTGAGCAGCAGTTCTGCCTTTGTCAAAAGCTCCCTTAATGGTGTACAAGAGATTAGAAAATGTAGTCTTTGAGAATCTCCCAGTAATTTTTGCAATATTTTCTTATTTATGTTTACTAAATATAGGTACTAGTTCAGTGCTGGCTAGTAACATATTGTAAGTATTGATACTAGTTTACACTATAGTATTGGCTAGTAATGTTCTGTATAGTATAGTGTTGGCTAGTAATGTCTACTAAGTATCGGTAATAGTTTATACTAATGTATCTTCTCTTGGCTTTTCTTTGTGAATGAAGATTCAGGAAGGACTCATCCCACGCTTTCTACAAGCACGTCGATGATTAAGGAGGTTGAATGTGTCCTTCGAGCCTGTACAATAGATTTTTCTGGTGGAGCGCAGCATGCACAGAACTGGCGTCACCTTTTAAACCAAAGGTTCATCTGCCGGGGCCTAGCAAGCTTGGAAGGTGGCAGCGAGACCCTCAGGTCGTAGGTTTGGTTTTAGTTTCCTTCTCTTAGATAGTTGACCTTACAGGGTTAGACGAGCACCATCTGCCCGGGTTTGAAATCAGAGTTTTCCTTCTCCTAGGATGGTTGCCAAAAGGCTAGAGAGCCCATCCTGCCCATTGACGCTCTTTGTCAGACCCTTCAGTTGTGACCTGTCTGGCCTGGGAGGCCCTACCGGTGACTATTTTGCCACCAACAGCATAGCTCATAACTTCATTAGGGTACACAAACCTCTCCCCCACGACAAGGGGGCGCCAACGGAGAGGCTAATGTAGCCAGCAACCAAAATACCCTAAAGCAGAGTTTCCCAACCTGTGCTCCTCCAGATGTTTTGGACTTCAGCTCCACAATTCCTAACACCTGGTAAACTGGCTAGGATTTCTGGGAACTGAAATCCAAAATACCTGAAGGAGGAGAGTTTGGGAAACACTGCCCTAAAAGCACAAAATCTTATCTAATCTTGGAAGGTAAGCAAGTACTTGAATGGGAAATTGCCAATGAATACCAAGTACTGTAGGCTATATTTCAGAGGAAGGACTATGGCAAAACTAAGGGCCCTTCTACATTTCCATATAATCCAGTTCAAAGCAGATAATCTGAATTTTATACAGCTGTGTACAAGCGGCCTAACACGTCACACACATATGCAAGTTAATGTCACACTAAAAAGGTGAATTTTATAAGACTGGGGGGGGGGGGGTTAACTTCTGTAACTGCCATGAAGATTTAAAGACTCACATGTAGAAAGGCAATCCTCCATAGTTAATAATAAAAGTGATCAGGGTAATGTTTGCTCTTTTGCTTCTGCTTTAATCTGTTTTTGCACAGGGCAAATGTGTCCTTCGAGCCTGTACAATAGATTTTTCTGGTGGAGCGCAGCTATCATGATATCTGGATATCATAATCAGCCAGACAGACAGTCCTTTTCTGGTGAATTTCTGCATACTACTGAATGTTTAGAGATACCAATTACAAAAAAGTCTGGGAAAATTGAGGATTGGGGACACGGAGAACATTCCCCTATTTCACTATCAGCACAGTGACTACAATATTCTGGAAGTCATAAACTGGAAAAGAAACTCTTCTAACCTCTGTACAACTTACATTTCCCACATGTGCTATAATATTGTTCTTCCAGACCTAACTCTTTCCCTAGCTGGAGTGTGATTGTCACATCCTACAAGAGTTTTATCAATCAGCCAAGCAAAACTAATGCTTCCTGGGAAAACAGATTAAAAGTTTTGTTAATTCCTCTGGATATTAAAAAAAGAAAGAAAAGGCACCTATGGCTAACTTTAATTGCCTGTTAACCCCTTGAGGCAAAGGTCCAACAGAGGCATACTTTTAATTTTAAAACAGAACACTGTGGGGTTAAATGGCCTTAAAAGTCAGTAGGTATGAAGTGGGTTTTTAACATGCAGTCAGTCCACACAGGAGGTGTACCCTCAAGGCTATTCTGCACATCTCTGGCCATCAATAGTCCCTAATATTATTATTTTTCCCTTTTAGGAAGGTGATAAATAAGACCATTTAAAATTGCTAGCTTTTACCTAACAAATATTCAAACAAAGGAAGAAGTGGTGAAGTAACATGAGGTGAGAGAAGATGAGAAATGTGACTGTATTGCTACTGTTGTTGTGTGCCTTATGGCAATCTTAAGGTGATCTTTTCATGGGGTTTTATCGGCAAGATTTGCTCAGAGATTATTTGCCTTTGCCTTCCTCTGAGAGAGCCTGACTTGCCCAAGCGGGTTTCCATGGCTGAGTACATATTCCAGGACTGGTCTCTAGCATCCTAGTTCAATAATCAAACCATGCACCATGTTAACTCTACCTATCCCTATTTAATTCAGTCAGTTCTGATTGGAATCAAGTTCTCTATCCTTCTTTCTGGTTTCAGCATTTACAGTACAATCCTATAGGCATGCCTACTTAGAAGCAAGTCCCACTCAAAGCCCCAAGCGTGCATAGGTTTGCACCCAAGAGGCCATTTTAGCACATTTTTACATGCAGCTATCCAACTTATCCTTGAAGTCTAAAGATGTTCCTTAATGGCTACAAATCCCCCAACCCCTAACTATAGTTCCCCAAAAAGGCCTTTCCAATTTCTATTTATTAGAGGCTGTTTATTTATTTGCAATTTAGTTCACAGCTTTTGTTTATCATCTCTCACAGTGCTCCTGGATAATGGATTAAAAAATCGTAAAAGCTGTAGACTACTTAGTTGTTTTTGGATAATATGACCTGGCGAGGGTGATCTAAATAGACAAGTGCCATAATATTCTATCTATATATGTGTATGTGTCACATCTTATTCTGTCTCTTCAAAAATATAAACTACATTAAAGGAAGTTTGTTTGATGGTCGTCTGTTACTCTTCCCCTGCCCTACCAGCCAGAAACCAAGTGGTTGGACTGAAAGCTGCCTCTTCATATTTTCCTTACATCTCTATATGGGTAAAAGGAAGATTTCTTCCTTCATTTTGAAGAGAAGGGCTGTAGATATTCTGGAGCAAGCCAGACACCCACAGAGCCACTACGCCTCTGTGGTGTCCTCGTCTGGAGGCCCGCTTCTCTCTCCTCCAAGTAGGATAAATCCATCCCAAAGGTAGACTGTCTCACAACCAAACAGCAAGGCGCTGAACACATACAGAGTCCCTTTGCAGGACATAAAGGAGGCTATGTTCCTGCTCCATTTTGTCCTCAACCGTAAGAGCAAAAGAAGGTGAAACGGACAAGGTGGTAAACAAGGCCGATGGCCTATAAACCCCCAGGAGGAGCAAAGTCTTATACATTCCTCATCCTTTCTGTTTTCTTAAGGAAATAAATGGGTTTGTTCTGTTTTTCATGGTGTCTCGGTGGCTGAGGCATTTTTACGAGGAAGTCAGACAAGTTTTTTGGCTTTCCTTCTCCATGCTGGGCTTGTAGGCATCTAAAAGGAGGAGTGGTCATAGCTGCCACGTCTTAAATTGGGCATTTTGTTTCTTTAAAAAACTGTTTTGATGGCTGGTAACTACCCTAAAAGCACTAGATCCCATCTGATCTTGAAGGTTAAGCAGGATCAGATCTGGTTAATATTTTGGTTAATATTTGGATGGAAAACCACCGATAAATGCCTAGATCAGGTAGGCTGTATTTTAAATGAAGGAACTGGAAAAAGCACCTCTGAAGATTCCTTGCCTGAAAACACTTATGAAATTCATGGGATTGCCATGGGTCAACAGGCAACTTAAAGTGCACCCAGCCTTGAGATCCCAAGGCATGGGGGGGGGGGGCTTAAAATATCCCTAAATAAGTGCCAGTAGGAAGACCAAGCCCCCTTCTACACTGCCATATAATACAAATTATCCACATTATCTGATTTGAACTGGATTATATTGTCTACACTGCCATATAATGCCGTTCAAAGCAGATAATCTGGATTTTACATGGTGGTGTAGAAAGGGCCTGGGACAATATAACTCATACAAGTCGCTAAATCAGGAAGGCAAACCTGGTTGGGGAAAAGGGTTTGAGGTTCCAGTTTCCAGGGGATGCTAAGGAAACAGAAGCTCATTTCTACTACGGTAGCTAGTCCTGCACTTTATGCTGTTGCCTCCTGTTCTGATGGGAGATCCATGTAACAATAAGGCAGACAAGTGGGAAGTGTATTTTGGGTCATACATAGGCCAACACCTTGTAGTGATGTTATTTTGGTCAAAACCATCCACAACCCTAGGCTAATCCACCTCTAAAAATTATTTCAAATAAATATAAACACTAACAACTCATTTACATTAAATGGTTCTACTTCCTCTAATAATACTAATTTTACTTTGAGGAAAGCAAAGACTGGAGGGGTGAAGATTTTCCAAGGTGACCTAAAAGAAAACAACCTTTCCTAGTAGGGAGCCGAAGGTTGTACAACTCCCAGTCATTAGAGACTTCTAGAACTCCTAAGGCAAACCTATCACTGTGGTTTCCAGACCAATTTGATTGAGCAGGGATTCCAGTGCAGTTTGTCACCACTTTAACCGTCCTGGCTCAATGCTATGGAATTCTGGGATTGTAGTTTGATGAGGCACCAGCATTTATTGGTAGAGAAAGCTAAAAAGCTTGCAAAATCACAGCTCCCAGGATCCCATAGCATTAAGCCAGGGCAGTTAAAGTGAGTCAAGCTACATTAATTCTACAGTGTAGATGCACCCTATATCAGTGTACTTTGATCTGCAGCCATTTCAATCATAAACAAGAGGCTGGATGGCCATCTGTTGGGGGTGCTTTGAATGCCATTTTCCTGCTTCTTGGCAGGGGGTTGGACTGGATGGCCCACGAGGTGTCTTCCAACTCTATGATTCTATGATTTAATCCCACAGAGATCAAAACATTATCAATCCAGTTCCTGAATAGCCAGGCAAGCCTCCCCTTGTTGTTATCAATGCAAGATATAATTCAAAATAGAAATAGAATAGGCATGGATTTGGCTTCTTCGTGCAGTATGTTTTGAATCTAAGGCCCCATCTACACTGCCATATAATGCAGTTCAATGCAAATAATCTGAATTCTGAAACTGCATTATATGGCAGTGTAGATGGGGTCTAAATCGGGGCTGATTTAAGGCATACTGTTGAAATTCACCCAATTTACTGCCTTTGTTACTTGAGAATTAGCACTTTGTTACTTGGGAATTTTCCAGACTTTGGAAAAGCTGATTTAAGGGAAGATAATTCCAAAAGTCGCCATTCACTATGGTCACGTTGATTGTGATTATGGCCCAGAATATTAAACTTCACAGGGATTTTTAAAGGCAATTGGAAGCAATAATCAAATGCACAATAAATGCTCTGGCAGATGTGTAGACGTCCAGAAGCGAAAATGCCTCCATTTCACTGGGTCTGTCTTCTTGCCCCTTCCTGGCTCCCTCCCACCAGGCCATTATCTCTACTGTTGACTTATTAATGCTTTCCATTCACTTCTTGTCGGGCTAATAGATCTGTTAGAGGAAAACATCACTCTTATGCTCTGTACAGCACCAGGAATCACATTGCAGCAAGGTGTCTATTATAGTCTTTGGCAGAAAAGGCTAAAGCAGTGGTTCTCGACCTGGGGGTCCCCAGATGTTTTGGCCTCCCACTCCCAGAAACCCTAACAGCTGGTAAACTGGCTCGGAATTCTGGGAGTTGTAGGCCAAAACACCTGGGGACCCACAGGTTGAGAACCACTGGGCTAAAGAGTGTGTAAAACTACAATGCCCAGGATCCCATAGCACTGCTTAGTGTCAAATTATCTCAATTCTACAGTCTAAGGCAGACATGGGCAAACTTTGACCCTCCAGGTGTTTTGGACTTCAACTCCCACCGGCTGTTAGGAATTGTGGGAGTTTCAGTGCAAAACATCTGGAGGATCAAAGTTTGCCCCTGCCTGGTCTAGAGGCACTTAAAGAAAACCTCAATGTATAAACAAGACTATTTATTACAAGGTTCAAAATCAAGTGTTCATACCTGCAGGGCTTGGAAAAGTTGCTATGAATTTCCCTCTAATGTCAAATGCCTTTTGGAAAACAGCTGCATCATTGAATGAGTCTAAACCTCTGCCCCTTTACCTGGAAGTAAATCCCACTGAACTTAAGAACTGCAGTGAGATTTGCAGCCACATTATTTGGCCTGTCTACACTGCCAGATAAAATCCAGATTATCCTCTTTGAACTAGATTATGTGTCATATTATGAATCTAGTTCAAAGCAGATAATATAGATTTATTATTTTGATCATCTGAATTATATGGCAGTGAAGAGCCAGGCTTTGTCCCAGCATAGCTCACTGTACCTTGCAAATGGGAGTGACAATCCATCAGGAGGGGCATCAGTGGCCCACCTCCTCTATTTTCAAGTTTGACAGCGCTCTAACTGCCATGGCTCAGTGAAATGGGAGTTGTAACTCTATAAGATCTTTAGCCTTCTCTACCAAAGAGCGCTGGTGCCTCACCAAACTACAAATCCCAGGATTCCATAACATTGAGCCATTCTCATTCATTCTACTGTGTAGATTAAGGTTATTATTATTATATGGTGAAATAGTCATATTTTAATCCAGTTTTTAGTCAATGGCTGGATGCTCTGCCACACTTCCATATAACCCAGACTATCAAAACAGAAAATCCCACAATATCTGCTTTGAATTGGGTTCTCTGAGTCAACACTACTATATATTCCAGTTCAAAGCAGAAAATGTGGGATTTTATTCAGCTGTGTGGAAGGGGCCCGAAACAAATTCATAGATGACTATCATGGGATAAACATGGCAGATCCCAACAGCTGTGTATAAGGAGCCTGGATCTACACTGCCATATAATGCAGTTTAAACTGCATCCTTTGGCAGTGTAGAGCTGGCTAAGTACATAGGGAAAGAGGAAACCCCCAAGGGTGCCTCTGAGGGCCCTTCCACACAGCCCTATATCCTAGAATACCAAGGCAGAAAATCCCACATTATCTGAGTGTGGACTCAGATAACCCAGTTCAATGCGGATATTGTGGGGGGTTGACTTGATATTCTGGGATATAGGGCTGTGTGGAAGGGGCCCAGGGCCGTAGCCAGGATTTTGATGGGGGGGGGGGCTGAGTTTGGTTGGGGGGGCTGAGACTGGGTGGAAGAGGGTCTACTCTAGCAAACCTTTTGTATTGTTATCCCAATAACCCCAATAATGAGCATGGTGATCAAATCATGATATGAATAAACATAACAGTTTAAATAATGTACCAGTAAGGCCTTTTCGCGGACCACCCTGAGAATTTCGGGGGGCTGAAGCCCCCTTAGCCCCCCCCCCCCCCGGCTACATGCCTGGGAAGGGCCCTGAGTCCACACTCAGATATTGTGGGATTTTTCTGCCTTGATATTCGGGGATATAGGGCTGTGTGGAAGGGCCCTGAGGCCCCTTCAACGCTGCCACATAAAATCCGGATTACCTGCTTTGAACTGGAATGTATGGGCAGTGTAGACTCATATAATCCAGTTCAAAGCAGAATATGTGGATTATTTACTTTGGTAATTTGGATTATATGGCAGTGTAGAATGGGACCCCAAGACTCCGATGGCCAGATAGGAACTACAGTCCAGCAGCACACAGCTGTTGTCGTGGTCCCAACCATGCAGTTCCAGGGCAAGACGCCACCCCATGGCTGACCAAGGAAAGAAAACGCGCTACCTGCTGGAAAGGCATCCTCAGGGCGCCCATGTTGACGTAGGGGGCCACCCGGCAGGCGTCTAAATGGCTGGCCGTCCCCAAAATGACACCTGCAAGGAGAGAGAGAGCGGGGTGAGGCAGGAGATCTATCCCAAGAAGGCCAAGACATTGCCCACTTCGCCTCCAGCAAACCCCCCTCGCCAGACACCCTTCCAAGGTCCTAGTACCCACCTTTATGCATCTGGTTCTCCTGCTTCCGGCATTTGGCTCTTCGGTTCTGGAACCAAACCTACCAAAAAGAAGGAGGGGAATGGAAAGGGTGCTCAGCAGCGTCCCCTGCTGTAAAATGGGGGTTTTACATCGAGGTTGTTAAAGAACGTTCACCCCATGGTAAACTCTCAATGGCAGGGAAGGCTTTGTAGAGTTTCCTAGCATTGACCTGTGTCAGTTAAAGCGGTGGCAAACTGTATTAATTCAACAGTGTAGAGCAGGCATGGGCAAACTTCGGCCCTCCAGGTGTTTTGGACTTCAACTCCCACAATTCCTAACAACTTCAGGCCCTTTCCTTCTCCCCCCCCCCCCCCCAGCTACTTAAAATGATGTTGCAGTTGAACTGGGTTATCTAAGTCCACACTGCCATATATTCCAGTTTAAAGCAGATAAATAATCCAGTCCAAAGCAAATAATCTGGATTCAGAAACTGGATTATATGGCAATGCAGTTATACCATGCATTCCAAAACTGCGTTATATGGCAGTGTGGATTGGGCCTTCATACAGTTTAACACCACTTTAACCGGCATGGCTCAATGCAATGGAATAATGGGAGTTGTAGTCTTCCAAGGGCTTTCGCCTTCTTTGCCAAACAGTGCTGGCGCCCCTCCAAATAACAACTCCCAAGGTTCCATAGCATTGAACCTGGGCAGCTAATGTGATGTCAAACTGCATTCATTCTATCGTGTAGAATGCAGCCAGAAATGTAATTTTCGTGAACTAGAAGAAACCTGTTCAGGAAGAAGTTTGGGGGGGGGGGAGGTTTAATCCCCATAGTAGGGGAACGAGATTCTGGGAGTAAATGTAACTTTTCCCGAGGAGGTTCAGAGGGTTTTGCCTTAGGGCCCTTCCACAGAACCACAGAATATCAAGGCAGAAATTCCCACAATATCTACTTTAAACTGGGTTATCTGAGTCCACACTGCCATATATTCCAGGATCAAAGCAGATAGTGTAGGATTTTATCCAGCTGTGTGGAAGGGGCCTGGAACAAATGCATAGGTGACTGACTATCACGGGATAAACATGGCGGGTCCCCACAATGTTTGGCCTCCTCGCACGCGAATGGAATGCCGCCTTCAGGCGCTGGTGAGAAATTAGCGGAGCCCGGCGATTGGCTCCCCGTGTCTTACGTCACCGCCCGCGTCCTCTAAAGGCCGGCCAGACCGGATGCGGCCCTCCATTGGCCTCTGTGGTGCAATCATAGCCAGGCATTTCCTCGTTACGCGCTTAGAAAGAGGGAGAAAATAGTGTTTCTCCACCCATTTCAACTATTTTAAGGTCTGCAGTAATTCTAAAAGTTGAGTTTCCAGTGGCAGCGTCCCCCAGGTGATTGGTTTTGAATGATTCCCATTAAATGCTTATTTCCCTTGGTGATGTTGAATCCCACCGCCTTTTTGTGCTTGGTGTGACTTTGGAAAGTTTTTTTAAGATGCTTCAACTAATAAAGTTTGGTTCTACAGCTCGAACTTCATTCTATGACCGTGTAGAAGCAGCAAAAACCACTGATCTGTTCCTCGATTAAACCCAAAAGCATAATTATCTCGAAATAAGTGCCACTATTTATCTACACTGCCATATAATCCAGTTCAGATAATCTGGATTCAGAAACAGCTTCTCAATCTATATATTCAAATATAAATATGGATACAATTAGAGCTGCACATTTTAAGCTATTGAGCTTTCTAAAGAGCTAAAGTAGCCCGATTCACACAGTTTTTGAGACTCTGGTTTGTCCACACTTTAGAATGAACGCAGTTTGACACCGCTTTAACTGCCATCGTTCAATGCTATGGATTCCTGGGATTTGTAGTAGTAATAATAATGATCATGATATCAAACTTTATATATAACCCACCCCCACCCCCACCACCCCCCCCCCCTCTCTCTCTCTGTCTCTCCCGGAAGGGACTCAAGGCGGTTTTATACAAAGTCTTTAGTCTTCTCTGCCAATGAAAGCTGGTGCCACAAAGTATAAATCCCAGGATCCCACAGAATGGAGCCATGGCAGGTCAAGTGGTGTCAAACTGCGTTAACCCTACAGTGCAGACGCACCTGTAAACCAACTTAAAAGGTAAAATGCCATTGAGGTGAAAAAATAATTCAATATTGCGAGAATTTCCGTTCAAAACTCCTTGGGGAAGAGAATGCAAATAATCGAATTGTTATTCGATGAGATCCTGAGACCTATTTCTATTTCCACTTTTAAGGAAAATCTGCAAGTCCCTTGCCGCCTCTTTGGGTGCATTCACATGGCAAAAATAATGAAGTTTAGCCCCACTTTAGCTGCCATGGCTCAATGCTGTGAAATCCTAAGAGTTGTAGTTTGGCAAGCCCTTTATCCTTCTCTGTCAAAGAGACTTAAGGCCCTTCCACACAGCCCTATGACCCAGAATACCAAGGCAGAAAATCCCACAATATCTGCTTTGAACTGGGTTATCTGAGTCCACACTGCCATATAATCCAGTTCAAGGCGGATAATGTAGGATTTTATTCAACTGTGTGGAAGGGCCCTTGTTGATCAAACTACAACTCCTGGGATTCCATAGAATTCGGCCCTGGCCCCAAGTGGGGTCAAACTCCATTATTTCTGCCATGTGAATGCACTCAAAGTTATAGTTTCTCTTTTGAAGCATTCTTGCTGGAGTTTTTTTGTTGACTTCTAGGGGCCCTTCCAAACAGCCATATAACCTAGAACAACAAAATAACCCACAATATCTGCTTTGAACTGGAATATCTAAGTCCACACTGCCATCTATCCCAGTTCAAAGCAAATAATGTGGGATTATGTTCAGGGGTATAGAAGGTGATCCTCAGAATCTTTCCTAATCCGGGTTGCAGGAATTATTATCATCATGTCACCAGGATTATTTACAAATTTTGCAAAAAAAAAAACCAAACAAAAACCCTCCAGCCACTTCATACCGAATATAATCGCCCTAAGTCCCTCCGAGGAGAAAGGGCGGGGTATAAATACATTATTATTATTTTTTCCCAATTTATTCGCAATTCGGAGTTCCTATCATGCTATGGCAGTTTTCTCCCGAGAGACGGGGGAGCGGGGAGGCGGAGGGATGATGTTGCAATGGAAAGATGCCTGTCTCATCGCTCCGAGTCCCTCCGATCCGATTGGGGCGCCGAAAGTCAACACGGTTCGACTCCGCTTCGCCTGGCCCCGCCCCCTCCCCCCTCCCGCATCTCCCTCCCGCGCTTAATTAAGACTAACTGCGCCTCCTGCATCCCATTTCGCCTCCGAGCGCGCCTCAATTGCCTTAATGATGGCCATTTACAAGGCAGTAATTAATGCAAAGAAAGGCTTCCAAAGACATTAATTATCATTCCAAAGGGCGCTGGAGTGGGTTGCTTTCCACAGGAATTGGCTGTCTCCACGTGGGATACACTTTGGGATGGGAAAGCTTGCTTTCCCAGTTCCATCTGCACTGAAGAAGGAACGCAGTTCGAAACTACTTTAAGGGTCATGGCTCAAGGCTGAGGAATCCTGGGAGTTGGCTGCAGACTGCGAGGAAAGGAAGTGTATTATATTTACAATATATAATAATATATAGCTCTCTCTGTCAATTCGCTCTCTGTTCTCTCACACACCCTATCTTCTCTCCTCTCTTCTCTCTCTTCTCTCTCTAGCCCTATCTTCTCTATTTTCTCTATTTTCTCTCTATTCTCGCTCTTTTCTCTTCTCTATTTCTATCTCCTCTCTCTCTATTCTCTCTTCTCTCTTTCTAGCCCTATCTTCTATCTTTTCTCTCTATTCTCTCTCTTCTCTTTTTCTCTATCTCCTCTCTCTATTCTCTCTCTCTCTCTCTAGCCCCATCTTCTTTCTTCTCGCTCTATTCTCTATCTCTATATTCTCTTTATTCTCTTATCTTTCTTCTCTCTATCTTCTCTCTTCTCTCTATCTCCTCTCTCTATTCTCTCTTCTCTCTTTCTAGCCCTATCTTCTATCTTTTCTCTCTATTCTCTCTCTTCTCTTTTTCTCTATCTCCTCTCTCTATTCTCTCTCTCTCTCTAGCCCCATCTTCTTTCTTCTCGCTCTATTCTCTATCTCTATATTCTCTTTATTCTCTTATCTTTCTTCTCTCTATCTTCTCTCTATTCTCTCTCTCTCTCTCCTCTGTGTGTATCTTCCCTATTCTCTGTCTCGCAGTTTTGAAGGCTTGTTACCAAT
Organism: Anolis apletophallus; assembly: GCA_030556195.1. Lineage (NCBI taxonomy): Eukaryota > Metazoa > Chordata > Lepidosauria > Squamata > Anolidae > Anolis > Anolis apletophallus. The sequence goes on from JARBWK010000004.1 coordinate 76,388,980, forward strand.
TACAAGGTGCCCTATCACTGTAGAATGAATGCAGCCTGACACCACTTTAACTGATATGGCTAAATAATACTATAGGATTATCCGGATTATCGTTTTTACAAGGCCTTTCGCTTTCCCTGCCGAAGAGTGCCTGGTGTCTCTCCAAACTACAAATCCCAGGATTCCATAGCCTTGAGCCATGGGCAGGTCAAGTGGTATCGGACTGCATTCATTCTCCACTGTGGGTGCACTCCTTCCTTGGGAATAAATGCCATTGATTTCCCTGAAACTGACTTTCCCCGCGAGGCGTGTGGACGAGAGTTGCAGCTTTAATCCATTTTCGTCCAAAGACTTCGGCTTTAACTGGGTTTGCTTTCGACCCAGAGTGAAATGAACGCCTGGCTTTAAACGTGATTGTCCTTCTCTTTTTCCAGGAATTGCCAAACATATAGATCAATATTATTTTGCCAACTATTTGTTGTTATTATTATTCCCTAAAGTAATATTTACATAGCAAGATAACACGCCAATATTAGTATTAATTAAATGGATCTCTACTTAGGAACAGAGTTGGGATCCTGTATGGCGTTACAGCCCAGAAAACTTACAACAACCCACCTCAGCTCAGTTCTGGAAACTCAGTGAGTGATCTTGGGCAAGTTACACTCTCTCAGCCTCAGAGTAAAGCCAGGAAACCCCACTCTGAACAAAACCTGGTGACAGAGATCCCCCTTCGGCTCTCCATCAACCGGAAATGGGTTCGAGACACACAACAACAAACAAGCGATGATCTCATCCAGTGTCCAAGTTCCTGTGAAGCTGCACCAGAGCCCCTTGAGCTCCATTTGCCAAGTTCTCGCGAGGATTGCAACTTGAATGATAATATATTTTTTAGTCCTGTTATTACAATGACGAATGCGAGTGGCATGGAAAAACACAAGCTGAGATTACATACATACACACACGCACAAACCAACCTAGCAAATGTTGGTTTGTTCGGAATCATGTGAGTAGATAAATAGGTACCGCTTCGACGGGAAGGTAACAGCGCTCCATGCAGTCCTGCTGGCCACATGACCTTGGAGGTGACTACGGACAAAGCCGGCTCTTCGGCTTAGAAATGGAGATGAGCACCAACCCCCAGAGTCGGACACGACTCGACTTAATGTCAGGGGGAAACCTTTCCTGTGGTTCTCAACCTGGAGTCCCCAGATGTTTTTGGCCTACAACTCCCAGAAATCCCAGTCAGTTTACCAGCTGTTAGGATTTCTGGGAACTGAAGGCCAAAAAAAGGAGCTCCCGGTGGCGCAGTGGGTTAAATCCCTGTGCCGGCACGACTGAAGATCGACAGGTCGCAGGTTCGAATCCGGTGAGAGCACGGATGAGCTCCCTCTGTCAGCTCCAGCCCCTCATGCGGGGACATGAGAGAAGCCTCCCACAAGGATGATAAAACATCCAAGTGTCCCCTGGGCAACGTCCTTGCAGACGGCCTATTCTCTCACACCAGAAGCGACTTGCAATTTCTCAAGTCGCTCTTGACACAACAAAAAAAGGCCAAAAACATCTGAGGTCGGGAACCACTGGCACACACACACACACACACACACACACACACACACACAAATACATGCATGCATATCTATGCTCCATCATGGCTCTGGGAAGAGCCTCACCGAGCAAAATACCACAAAAGTTGAGCCAAAGTTTAATCTTTCCATTCATTTGACTTGGGAGACTCGATCAGTGGGCTAACTTGTGGGCCCATCTACACTGCTTTATAATGCGGATTGAAGCTGCATTATAGGGCAGAGCAGGTGGTGCCCAAAACTGAGACTGTATGCAGCGAAAACTTGGCTTTTTTCCCTCCCATCAGAAATGATTCCGTCCTAACCAGACCACGGTCCCATCTACATTGCGGTATGATGCGGTTTCAAACTGCTTTTTGTGGCAGTGTGGATGTGGCCCACAATCCACCCCTAGATTCTTCTCAGGAGAGAAAGGAGATAGAGACCTCTTTGCCAACCTTTTGGTATTATTCTATTTGTGCCCCGCTTTCCCCTCTTCATAGATACCCAAAAGGGCTAATGATTATCTCGTGCGGGCAGAGCGTAGCTAATCCGCGTTAAAAACAGGCCAAGAGCGCAAAGGAGGGCTTCTTTTCCAGCTGGGTTTCGGGGGCCAGGGGGAGGAAGGCCTTCCCTCGGCAAAGGAAGAAGCCGGGAGGAAGGAAGGCCAAGGCGAGGAGGAGGAAAAGGAGGCGAAGTGATGAACGACCCGGCGCCGGGAGGCGTCATAAATCAGTCCGGGTGTGATTCCCGATCAATTCCGAGTCGTCATGAATATGCTAAGTAAAGCGCGGGACAGTGTTTTAGACAGTTATTTCTTCATTAAGGATCACTCCGCGATTTCCTTCGCCAAGGCTCTAATCTGATTTCCTTTTGATTTCCATTAGAGACAGTGAATAATGACATTTAATTTAGCCCTGCGCCCATAAAACCCAAAGATATTTGCTGGTAATTGAATTACTGCCGGCTCCTCACTGTGGTCTCATAACTTTCAATTATAACCCTGACAGCTGGGCGATATGAGTTGCCGGTACAACACTAAAAATAAAAGGTTAATAAGGAGTCGCTACCGGAGGAGCGCCAATTTATTTACAGCGCGTTTCCACGCTAAATTGAAACAGGATCCTTTCACAACAAGGGACAGGCGCCCTGCACTCGGGCCGGGAGGGAGGGAGGGAGGGTCGCCCGGGTTGGACACCTCTTTGGGCCTCCCCCCCCCCCCCAATAAAACCCATTCTCTCCTCTTCCTATTTTTTACCCAATTTTTTTTATTAAAAAAAACTGACCCAACTTCTATTCGTTTAATTTAAAATACTTCTCTCAATTCTTCTCTCTTTTTCTCAAGCTTTTACATTATTTCCTAGGAAGGAGGGGATTAAAAATAGCATTTTTTACTGGTTGGAGTTGCCACTGGAATGGGATGGAAGATTTCAAATCCGGCTGAGGCTGCAAACGCCCTGGTGACCTGAAATATTTTACTAAGGTGATGGACCAATTTGGTAGATAAACTGTTTTTTTTTTTTTTTTTGGGGGGTGAGTTCAGTTACAAGTAATGAATTGTTTTAATAGAAACTCTCTCTCGTGTGTGTGTGTGTGTGTGTATACACACATGTATATGTGTATATTATTGCAGACTTGACTCCCTCTTCGGAGGTTGAGAAGGACGGTGTATAAATGTGTGTGAGAGAGAGAGAGAGAGAGAGAGAGAGAGAGAGAGAGAGAGAGAGAGGCTATCATGATTCTCTAGGCAAGCAGAAGAGGATTGGTAGATGGCATATATCATCTGTATCTCAAAAACTAGAGCTAAAAAGGGGAAATCGATGCAGGTTTTGGAATCAGCAGGTCAAATATACCCAGGAACAGGTCAAACCAAAATGGGCCAGTGTGATATATAATTATTCTCTCTCTCTCCCCCAAACGCTACAAACACACACACATATCACACACACACACACACACATGTGCGTGTAATATATATGCGTTTTAGAGAATAATCTATATATTTTATAAACGCTACAAAGACACACACACATATCTTACACACATTGTGTGTGTGTGTGTGTGTGTAATATATATGCGTTTTAGAGAGAGAATAATAATCTATATATTACACTGGTCCATTTTGGTTCGACCTGATCCTGGGTATATTTGACCAGCTGATTCCAAAACCTGCATCGATTTCCCCTTTTCAGCTTTAGTTTTTGAGATACAGACGATATATGCCATCTACCAATAGTCTTCTGCTTGCCTAGAGAATCATGATAGTCAGTCATGTCTAAGAATCTAGAGCTAATGCAGTCTATCCACTGCCTTTTTCTGAATTGGCGCCCCAAATAACCCCAGGAACAGGCCTAAAAACCAAAACACCAAAGGGGGGGGGGGGATTGGTAGAATTATTAGTATAATACACACACACACACACACACACACACACATATATATATATATATAATTTGTACCTTATACACGTGTGTGTGTGTATAGGCTATACACACATACATGCATATGCTCTATCATGGCTCTGGCAAGAACGTGACAGAGCCTCACCCAGCAAAATACCTTAAAACTTGATGTTGCCTTCAGCCAAAGTTTAATCTTTTTATTAATTTGCCTGGGGAGACTCTATCAGTCTTGAGACTGGGGCCCCTTCTACACAGCTGAATAAAATCCCACATTATCTGTTTTGGAATATATGGCAGTGTGGATAATCCAGTTTCAGTAGCAACTCTTCCCTAGCTCTGAATACTCTGCTGCTGTCCCTTTCTCTTCTTTCCAGGAGCAGCCAATCCTTGAAACTGAATATACTGAGAATGAAAACTCCTTGGGAAGCACATGCTTTTCTGTGCATTTTGTGAAAAGCTTCCTACATGCAGTGTATGTAAATGAGAGGTTTCTAAGAGGGGGGGGGGTAATCCCAGACTTCCTGGACAAGAGGCACAAACCGGATTTTAAGTGGATTTAACACTACCATATATATTCCAGTTCAAAGCAGATATCGTAGGATTTTCTGCCTTGATATCCTGGGATACAGGGCACAGGTTCCCATCAAGGGCCCTGGGTTGCTGTGAGTTGTCAGGGATGTATGGGCGAAACGTCAGGAGATAATGCTTCTGGAGCATGGCCACACAGCCCGGAAAACTCACAGCAACCCATTGGAGGAGTTACTTCTCAGCATGTCTATCTCTCCCCGCACTCAAAAACCAAGAGGATTGAAGCGCGATGCATTACGGTTGTGTGTGTGTGTGTTTTGGGGAGGGGAGAGGACTGTTCTCGCGAGAACTCAAGCCGAATGAGCGCTTAAAGGGGTCTTAATCGCCTTCGTCACGTGCCTTTGACCCTGAAGTCAGGCTCCACAGGTTGATCTCATTAGACCCCTCTTTTGGCCTCGCATCTGTTTCAAGGGATCGATGCTACAACCCACGCAGTCGAAACCATAAAATACAAACACCATCCCTTTCAAGCTGGGTTTAGTGCTATTCCAGGGCGAAACTACAGACTTTCTCTTTGATTGGTGTAGAACTGTAGATCTTTACTATGTTAAGATAAAAAACACTTTGAGTTTTGCAAAGAGCCCTCTCTTTTCCCAGATGAATGTAAACAATCCCGAGATATTCGGGCGGATTTGGGGACGTTTGATATATATTTGGTGTGTGAAAGAGAGGCCGGGGCTGGGGAGAGAGGCGCAGATGGGGCCCTATGAATTCATACCCTTGTTATGCAAGTCAAATGGAGGCAGGTTTTCCCTCCTGGCTCCGGATTATCCAGTCCCAAAGCGCCCAACGGGCCTCGTCTGATCCGGACCAATTGTTCCCCGAAGTGGCTCCCCTTTCCCTCCCTCGAAATGGGGACAGAAGGAAGAAAGGAGGGAGGAAAGGAAGCCAAAGGGTTGGGATGAGGTTTTTTATACTTTAGTGACTGGCTAAAGCGTTTACTAAGGATACATTGACACTGTAGAACAGGCCTGGGCCAACTTGGGCTCTTTTGGACTTCAACTCCCATCATTCCTAACAGCCTCAGGCCCCTCCGCTTAAGCGGCTGAGGGGGGAAAGGAAGGGGCCTGAGGCTGTTAGGAATGATGGGAGTTGAAGTCCAAAACCCCTAAAGAGCCCAAGTTGGCCCAGGACTGCTGTAGAAGGAATGCAGTTTGATCCCACTTTGACTGGAATCTGTTGTAGTTTTACTAAGTTTGCAGCCTTATCTGCCCAAGAGTCTAGGGACCCTGAGGATCCCATAGCAGTGAGCCATTCAAAACATTTAAGGGTGTCCCAGACTGCATTCATTCTACAATGTAGATGCACCCAACGTCCAGTGTAAAGTGAAAGTTGGAAGGGGTAAGAAACTATTTCTACAGCCCCAATGCACAGGATTTCTGCCTCTCCCCGCGATCACGCGTGTCCTGTGTCCGCGTGGGGGAGGGAGACACGCGTGTCCGTGTGCGTGTGGATGGATACCCCCTGGGCTTACCTGAACCCTGGCTTCGGAGAGGCCCAGCCGCTGGCTCAGCTCCTCCCGCATGAAGGCGTCCGGGTAGTGCGTCTCGTCGAACAGTCTCTCCAGCTCGTTCAGCTGCTCCAGCGTGAAATTGGTTCGGCTTCGCCTCTGCTTCAGTTTGGTCTGGCCGTCCTCGTCCTCCGACTTCACCTCTTCCCGCTTGTCTTTGCACTCGTAGATCCCTGCGGGCGGGAGGCGAGAGGAGGAAGGCAGGTCAAGGCAGGGAATTTCGGGTCCCAGGAGCCCTTTTCCTTTCCTTTCCTCCACAGGAGCCAATTGGGGACACTTTCTGACAGAAGAGGACGTGGCTCTCGTTCAGCACCACCCTGATTCCCATTTGCTACCCAGTGCTAATATTTTGTTTATTAAGGGTGACCTTCTGGGAAGGAAGAACCCCAATTCCAGTGGGCGTCATGGGGTAATTTCTGCCTCCTTGTCTTTTAGGCCCCACTAGCCAAGGAAACAGTCACTCAGGCCAGTATTAAATTAGCAAAAGCCTCTCCAGAAATCCAAAAAGACTAGGCTTCACTCAAACCAAGAAGAGGGACCATTATGGGGAACGGAAGTTAGACGTATCATATGAAATACCAACTAGTTACCTCCCTCTTTGATTGCCTCCAGATACCAACACCTTCTTCAAAAGGAGGGCAGTTCTTCCCCCTCCCTTTACTTATAAAGATAAATCCAAGTGTGTTGAAGCATATAGTTATGTGCTGTAGTATTGAATCATCGGAACTGTAAGTATCTGTATTAGTGCATGGTATAATATTGGTTACTAATATATAGCAAATACTGGGAACACTTTATAGTACAATAGCTTTGCTCACACATTTATACAATTTATAAGATAGCATTGACTACAAACATTTAATGTGAATATAACACTGGCTGCAAATGTCTAATAAGCATTGGTGCTGGTAATAATACAGTATTATTTAGTAATGTATATTGTAATATAGATTACAAGTGTCTACTAAGTATTGATGGAAGTCTGTGATACATAATTGACTGTACTGGCTAGCATACTACTCATGAGTCCCCTTCGGGAGAGAAAAAGCTGGGTAATAATAATAATAATGTCTAATAAGTATTAGTATTAGTTTTAGTTCAGTACTAGCTAGCAAATAGCATACAAATGAGTCCCCTTCGAGAGAGATTAAGAAGGGTATTAATAATAATAATAATGTCTAGTAAGTATTAGTACAGTACTGGCTAACAATGTATAAATAGTATACTACTAATGAGTCCCCTTCGGGAGAGATTAAGGGGGGCAATAATAATAATAAAATAAAAATAAAAATAATGTATAGTAAATATATGTACTAGTTTGTAGTATAGTTTTGGCTTAACAATATATAAATAGTATTCTACTGATGCCTAGTAAGTATTAGTTTTAGTATAGTACTGTGGCTAGCAATACATAAATAATATACTACCAATGAGTCTTATTCAGGAAAGATAAAAAGGATATTATTATTAATGGCTAGTAAGTATTGGTATTAGTTTAAGTACAGTCTTTGCTAGCAATATATAAACAGTATACTACGAATGTCTAGTAAATATAGGTATTAGTTTTGGCTAGCAATATCTAAATATTATAGTACTGATCTACTAATGTCTAGTAAGTATTGGTATTACTTTTAGTAGTTTTGGCTAGCCATATATAAATACTATACTACTAATGTCAAGTAAGTATTGACATTCGTTTATAGTATAGTATTGGCTAGTACTGTATATATAATAAATTGCTGGCTATTACTAGTTTTGGTTCTGATTTATTCTCCTGTAGCCAGCAGCCTAAATACTAGAGACACCAGAGTCTATTTGATATAGGAGACTAAACAGCTTTCCCCCAACAGCAGCCCCTCTGAAGCGAAGGCTTCGTGCTTTGGGGCAAAAAAGAGGGGAGGATCACACTTCCAAAGCAAAGGAAGGCACCCCGGTGGGGATGGAGCAAGGTGCCTCTAGAAGGATTATTATTTTTTGCAAACCCAAACAAAGGAGTCCCTCTAGCTCATTCTGATCCAATGTCCTACTAATAAGTTCATGAGGTCCGGTTCCTCCCGAGTTTTTTTTTTTTTTGGACGTGTAGAATATTGGTAGTGGGATATTTTATTGACTGGCTTGTGACAGTAAGTGAAGGATCATGTCCCGTGGGATTCTGGCGCTTCCTTGAACCTCAAATAGGTCTTTTTGGGAAAGGAAAGCGCGTGGATTTCAGGGCGGCGTTTGTGCCGGGGATCGGGACCCCTCTTCCCGCGCCCCATCACAACAGCGGCTTCCAAGGGTTGCTCCCAAATCAATAGGGTTTTCCTTCCAAGCAATCTATCTATCCATCTGTGAAGGTTCACGGTCATGGCATTTGATTCCACTGAGGAGGCAGCATGAAAAGCCAATGCACTTAAAGTCGCAGCCCAAACCTCGGCGGAAAAAGACGAGAGATGTTTTCCTAGCCGCCTGGCGACTTCTACAAATGCGATTAGGAAAGACTGCCTGGCGAAAACATCTCTTCAGGAGGGCAGTCAGGGGATGCGGGGAAAGATGGGTCAAGGAATCAAAGGGGCTCCTCTCAGTATATGTTCATTTGACCGGATTTATAAGACAGGCTTTCCTCCTCCCTCCAGAAACAATTGTTTAGAAGCGTGTTGTCTGTGTGAATATTTCTACAGTTCCTCCGCGGATTTCCTCCTTTTGAACCTGGCCATACAGCCCGGAAAACTCACAGCAATCCTGAGAGAATCTTCTTTTATCTATAATTTGAGAAGTCTGTGGGAAACGGAGTAGGCTAAGCGGCTGTATGTATGCGATCTCACCCAGTCCCACTTTCAGCAAAGGGCAGGAAAGACACTTTAAAAATCCCTACAGACCTTACTAGTAAATATACTAGTAAATATAGTAAATATACTAGTAAATAGTAAATCAAAATATTTTTTCCTCAAAGAACAATCATTGACGACACGGGTGGAAAAATTAATACTGCCTGCATTAAAAAAATATATAGATACTGTAAATAAAATAAAATAACCCAAAAGCGCTCCACGATTTTCCCTTAGTGAAGAAGAAAATACAATGTTTTGAAAAGAAGGATTAGATTAGAATGATTTCAGTGAACCTGGAGGAAGGGCGAGTAAGCAAAATACATTTTCCTAGTTTCCAACAGACCTCAAAACCTCTGAGGATGGCTGCCATAGATGCAGGCGAAACGTCAGGAGAGAATGCTTCTGGAACATGGCCCTACAGCCCGGAAAACTCCAAAATACCAATCCAAAATACAAAGGATGTTGGAGGAATTCAGGTCTGGCCGAAGAGGACATTTGATGAAGGCCTTTAAAAGACCCGATTCTGTTTTGGTTTTGAAAGGGAGGTTGTCCTAATGGTGTCCCAGGTATTGATTCTCGGACTCGTCATGATTTCAGAATACGAACGAGAACCAAGAGGGAGAGAAAAGGACGAAGGGTTTTTGAAAGGGCTTCTCCTTGAAAGCAAAGCACCCCGGTCAGGGCCGTAGCCAGGATTTTGATGGGGGGGGCTGAGACTGGGTGGAAGAGGGTCTACCCTAGCAAACCTTTTGTATTGTTATCCCAATAACCCAATTAATGTGGGATATAATGAGCATGGTGATCAGATCATGATATGAATAAACATAACAGTTTAAATAATGTACCAGTAAGGCCTTTTCGCGGACCACCCTGAGAATTTCTGAAGCCCCCTTACCCCCTTACATGCCTGACCCCGGTCCTTCTTCCTCATGTCTCAAAGATCCTTATAGATCATCCCACTAGTTCAAGCCCAAGGGGACAAATCTCTCCAAACGGCCCAAAGGGACTTTCTATCCTCCCTCTTTCACCTTTTGGGGGGGAGTAAAATCAAGATGTATCCATCGAAAAGCAGGGAGGAAGAGAAAGAGCAAGGAAGGAAGGAAGGAAGGAAGGAAGGAAGGAAGGAAGGAAGGAAGGAAGGAAGGAGAGGGATTCTATTGAGAAACGTGGGAACTTCTTTCGTTTCTTCTGCCTCGAGACATTTCCCTGAAGTCTCTCTCCCGAATTTAAATCAGATCTGAAGCCATGGCGTGCAGAGATGGGATCCAGGACCTGCTCCATCCCTGCCTCCCTTCCCACTCCCAAGTTTGCATCGGATCGTTTCCTCTCTTACATTGTTTAAAGAAAGGGAAAGAGGAGGGAAGAGTGGGCTTCCCAGCTATTCTTCAGCATTGAAAATGTCACCCGGGAGGGGTCTCTTCTTCTGCACTGACCCTAGAATCCCTCTGAGACAGCCAGGAAACCTGTGAATGGGGGGGGGGGGCAACGAAGGGGAAAGGGGGAAGTTTGGGCTTGCCAATTCTTCACCTCGAGACCCAACAGTGTTGGAAAGAGGGGCGTCTCAAAGCGGGGCGCCTCTCTTTCCCTCTCCACGACAGTTTCCTTCCCTATCAGAAACCTGAGAAGGGGAGAAAAAGAAAGGAAGGGGAAGAGGAGGGAAGTTTGGGCTTTCCAGAACTGTAAGCATGAATCTTTGACGCGGGACACAGTTGGTGACTCTCTTTTTAATGAACTGACCCGATTGCCTCTAGGGGCCCTTCCACACAGCCCAGAATATCAAGGCAGAAACCCCCACAATATCTGCTTTGAACTGGGATATCTGAGTCCACACTGCTGTATATTCCAGTTCAAAGCAGATGTTGTGGGGTTTTCTGTCTTGAAATTCTGGGATATAGGGCTGTGTGGAAGGGGCCCAAGAATCCCTCTAAGAAGCCCCATCCTTTTCCGAAAGGAAAGCTGGGGAGGAGGGGAGAAAAAGAAGGAAAGGCTGGCTTTCCCATGGTTCCTGCCAAGGTCCATCAAAGTTGGAGACCTCCACCTCTCGCTCTCTTTTTTGTGACCAAGGGCCCTTCCACACAGCCCTATATCCCAGAATATAAAGGCAAAAGATCCCAGATTATCTGAATGTGGACTCAGATAACCCAGCTCAAAGCAGATATTGTGTAATTTGTTGCCTTGATATTCTGGAATATAGGGCGGTGTGGAAGGGCCCTAAGAAGCCCCATCCTACTCTGAAAGGGGTTTGGGAAGGAGGAGGAGAGCGGCAACCTCTTCTCAGTACTTCTCTTCCTTTTCTTCCTCTCGACAGAGTTGGAGACAGCCAGAAACCTCTCCCGCGGGGCAGAGTGGTTTCCTGTCTTTTCTATTAAGTGACCAAGACTCCCCCTAAGAAGCCCCATCCATCCCTCTCCGAGGGGGTCCTGGGAAGCAGGGAGAGGTGGGAGGAAGCTTCTCCGAAAGGGGAGGCAGGATAGAGAGAGAGGGAGCCTCCCCTGACCTCGGGTCCGCCTGCTTACCTTCGGCGCCTCGGGCGGCGTGCGCGAAGTCCTTGAGCTTGCTGCCGTCCTTGTCGCCCTCGGGCTGCTCCTTGAAGAGGTGGACGGGGCACCCTCCGCCGCCGCCTCCTCCTTCGGCCAGTTCCTGCAGGCTCCCGGCCTCCGAGGGGCCCAGCTCCCGGGACCGCGCCGCCGCCAGGCCTCCCTCCAAAACTTCCCGGTACGTGATGCTCTCCTTCTTGTGTCCGCTTCCTCCGCCTCCTCCGCCGCCTCCTCCTCCTCCTATTCCTCCTCCTCCTCCTCCTCCTCCGGCGCCCTCCTTGCTCTTCTGGTCAAAGGATTTGGAGACAAACGCCGTCAGTTCCTCCATGGCGGCGGCAAAGAAGTAGAAGACGCGGGAGAAGACCCGGAACCCCGGCTCGCTTCCTCTTCCTCCTTCTCTTCCTCCTCTTCCTCCTCCTCCTCGGATCCTGCCTTTGGCCCAAGCGTTGCCCTCGCTCCGGAGGTCTGCGCCGCCGCGCCTATTAAGCCGGGATGAGGGCGGGGGAGGCGGGGAGGGGGGTTTAACGCGAGTCGGCGGGGCTGCGCGTGCGGACACGCCTCTCCGAGACGCCCTCGGTGGCGGGAAGTGGGGGAGCGCCTGGCCTGGCTGCCTTGGGATGGGCCAGACCCCCTCGTACTTATAGACGCCGCGCCTCCCCTCCTTCCCCCCTCCCTCCCTCCGGCAATTAGGAGCCCGGGTCTCCTCCTCCTCCTCCTCTTCCTCCCCGACGACGCCACGGAAGAGCGAGCGAGCGAGCGCCCTGCTCCGCGCGTTTCCTCACGCGCGGCCTTGATCCCGGTTTCGGGGCGCCGAAGAGCCCCGCCAGGCAGGGAGAGAGGGACAAATAGCGGGGAAGAAGAGAGGAAGGGAAGTCCAATGAAATGCTTCCCCCTCCCCTTCCCCTCCCCTCCCCCTCCTCCTATCCCTCGCTCTCCCACAACAGGTCTCTCTCTCTCTCTCTCTCTCTCTCTCTCTCTCTCTCTCTCTCTCTCTCTCTCTCTTCCTTCCTGTCAATGGCTTGCAAGGACCCAATGGACGGCCGACTGGGGATGTCTCGATGGAGGAGAACTTGATCCCGATCTCCGTCCAGGGCCCGGGAAGAGAGGAAAGAAAGACGCACCTGACCTCATCTGATAGTTCAATAAAAACAAAGGTAAACTCTGGCCGAGGCGTCTTCCTTGGGGTTGGCATTGCGGAGGCGTTTGCCTTCGTGGGTTGCTATGCCTGCCATTGTGTGTGTTTGGACACTCCACCGAGGACAGACTAGGGCTCCTGCTGCCTCCTTCGCCTCTTTCCTCATTCCAGAGGACCTGCAACTTGCTCGGGGCACAAACTTTGCCGGGCCCCAGAGGTGCTCTTTTCAGGCCCCACGCCCTGCCTCCCATTGGGGCCTGGGAGCGAGAGAAGGGCCTGAATGGGGCTTGCTCCGAGGGAAGGGGAGGCTGGGCGGGCTTTCGAGGGACCTCCCGCGGTCTGGTTCCTCCTCTTCGTGTCTGATGTCGCCTGAAGACATGCGGAAAAGGCCAGATGTGTCTCCTTCTCTGGTCTTTCCATCGATCCTATCGATTTATACTGACCTACCCCGGGGGCTTGTCAAAGGGGGGGGACCATCGTTAGGAATGAATAGGCTTGCCTGTAATTAGAGCCGGAAGCCTCTGCATTATTACTGTGATCATCATTATTATTTAAATAGTATTACCTACTTATTATTGCATTAATAATATTATTACATTTTAATATTATTATTGTACAGTTTCTGATATATTCATTATGTATTTTTATTAAATATGTATTACCCTGATTAATATAATCATGTAAATAGTATTACCTAAATATGATTGTATTAATAATATGAAATTTGTATAATATTATTGTAATATAATTGTTGGACATTTTATTATATATTCATGATGTATTTTATTACATATTTATTTCTGTGATTATTATTATAATTATTATTTAAATAGTACCACCTAAATATTATTGTATTAATAACATTACAAAATTTTTATATTATTACTTTAATATTATTATTGCACATTTTCTTATATATTCACGATGTACATTCATTAAATATTTATTACTGTGATTATTATTATTTAAATAGTACCACTTATATATTGTTGTTTTAATAATATTAAATTTTAATATGTATTAAAATTTAATATTATTATTGCAAATTTTTTTATATATTCATGGTGTATTTTCATTAAATATTTATTACTGTGATTGTTATTATTTACATATTATTACTTAACTGTTATTTTATTAATAATACTATTCAAATTTAATACTATCACTTTAATATTATGATTATATATATATATAATCTATATATGTATTATATTTTTATACATATGTAGGCCTATTACGGTGATTATTATGTAAATATTATTACAATTATTAAATTATTATTTTAATATTAGTATTACACATTTTATGACACACAGAGATATATATATATCTGTGTGTGTGTCATAAAATGTATATATATGTGATTTACTAGCATCAGTAAATCGCACCTTGCCAGGCTGAAGTTCTTGCCATGGAGTTCTTTCCTCCACTTAAAAGTAGAGCCTAGGGATCTATTTCTCCCACGCGAAGACTGAGTCCCTCCCTCCCAAATACTCGCGGATCCTGTGCTTATTTGCTCAGGGATGATGAAAGGGCCTCTGGCTCCCCAAATCGGTGCGCAATCCTCAAGCCCCCTTTCTTACCCGCCAACAAGCCCCCTGCTCCAGGTTTCCCGATTTCCAGGCGAAACATCCCCCCCTCCCCCCGCGCGCTCTTTTCGTGACTGGGAGCCCTTTAAATCCGCGGCGAGACGCGTTAAGATTCCGTTGCCGGCAGCGGGATGTTTCCACTCGGGTCCTTGGGCGCAAACGGCACTCTCCTTTGCATATATTTGCGCAAATGCCAGAGAGGGGGGAGAGAGGAAGACGCTTCACTCCTGGGTGTGTGTTGGGGGAAGACACGATCGCTTCCCAAATCTCGGCGGGTTTTAGGCAGCCGGGGAGTTGTGGCAAATAATAAAAGGATCCAAAGTGGTGTCTGGTCCAATGGGAGGCCTCCACGCGCGAGATCCCCACGTTGAAAAGCCTCGCAGAACCGAAGGAGAGAGTGAATGTTCCTCAGCGGAAGAAAGGATTCAAGGACGCCGCCTCCTTCCCATTGTGAGTCCAGTCTTGTTTGGAAGCAGGAATCTTTTTGTTTGTTTGTGTTTTTTTTACTTCATTCGACTTCAGTCAAACCGCCTTGCTATTCGAAGGGCCCTTCCACACAGGCACATTATCAAGGCACATTATCTGCTCTGAACTGGAATATATGGCAATGTGGATTCGGATAACCCAGTTCAAAGTAGATATTGTGGGATCAGGCATGTGGGGGGGGGGGCTTAGGGGGCTTCAGCCCCCCCCCCCGAAATTCTCGGGGTGGTCTTCGAGAAGGCCTTACTGGTACATTATTTAAACTGTTATGTTTATTCATATCATGATCTGATCACCATGCTCATTATATCCCACATTCATGGGGTTATTGGGATAACAATACAAAAGGTTTGCTAGTGTAGTCCCTCTCTTACTCAGACTCAGCCCCTCCCGAATCAAACTCAGCCCTCCCTGAATCAAAATCCTGTGTGGGATCATCTCCTTATGGCTGCATGAAAGGGCCCTGGGTTATCCGAGTCCATACTGCCATATATTCCAGTTCAAAGCAGATAATGTGGGATTTTATTCAGCTGTGTGGAAGGGGCCTTAACCTCTACTATTCTGTATCCTTTGCCCCGAAACTGGGGCCTCATCTATACTGCCATATAATGTAGTTTCAAACTGCATTATATGGAGCCTGAGGGCCCTTCCACACAGCCATATAACCACAATATCAAGGCAGAAAATCCCACAATATCTGCTTGGAACTGAGATATCTGCGTCCACACTCAGATAATGTGGGATTTTCTACTTTGATATTCTGTGTGGAAGCCCCCCCCCCCCCAGGATAAAATCTACATTGAACCGGATTATATGGCAGTGTGGACTCGGATAACCCAGTTCAAAGCAGATATTGTTTGATTATCTGCTGTGATATTCTTCCTTATATGGCTGTGTGGAAGGGCCCTGAGTCTCCATGAGCCTATTCCACACAGCTCTATATCCCAGAATATCTGCTTTGAACTGGGTTATCTGTGTCCACACTGCCATATATTCCAGTTCAAAGCAGAAAACGTGGGTTTTTTATTCAGTTGTGTGGAAGGGGCCTAAGAGTCTTACTCCATGGATGCATCTGCCTTGTAGAATTAATACAGTTTGACACTACTTTAACTGCCATGGTTGGATGCAATGGGATTCTGGGGGGAGGGCCCGGCACTCCCTTGTGAAACTACCACTCCCATGATGCCATAGCACTGCCCCGTGGCAGCTCAAGATGTATTCATTCTGAAGCGTGGATGCGCCCCAAGTCTGAACAGATGGCTCAAGCAGGACCCCCTCTCCTTTCTTCTTCCCCCCCTTCCGGCCTCCAGCCCCTCTCTCCAATTCCAAAGGCTGTTTTCCATTAATCGGCTGCAACCCCCACCCTCCGCCCAAGGAGAGGAAACAATTAATAAAAAAGCGCCTTTTCAAAAAATGGAGATACTTTCCGGCGTGACTTTTCAATATAATTATCTGGAGAAAGACAAGAGGTGGGGGGAATGGGAAGCGTTTGATCTTGGGCAGCCCAGAGAGGCCTTGGGGACCTTTGGAGGGGAGAGGAGGGATGTCTCCCCTGTTTGTCTTAGGGCCCCCAAAAACTTGAGCTCTCCTAGGTCAGTGCTGGCGACCCCCTCCGGGGATAGAGAAGGCTCTTTGTATGTCCCCCCAAAATGCCCAGGAGGCAACGAAATAATCCTGGAAATTTAAGGTCCCTATTAAAAACTCCAGGAGGGGACTGTGCCTGCTGTTCCTGCTATGAGAGGAACCAGAAACTGCAGAGAAGTAAGGAACTACTCAATTTCTGGTCCTTGCTGTCTTATCTGTGGGTATACAATACATACATATTTGCACACACTGGGCCTTTAATATCAGCTGGGATTTGATTCTAACCTGCCCCCCACCTCTGCCCATTGAATACTCAAATCTGTGAACTCTAGTCCAAACATGGGCTGAGGGGGGAAAGGAAGGGGTCTGAGGCTGTTAGGAATTGTGGGAGTTGCAGTCCAAAACACCTTCAGGGCCCAAGTTTGCCCATGCTTGCTCTAGTCCCATTATATACAATAATGTCCCTTAGTATTTGATATTATTATCAATTATTATTATTATTTGATGTTATTTGAGAACATAGAAATGATGGGCCACACTGACAACCACCCTTGTGAGACTACACAGAGAAGCCATTAGAATCCACAAGCATGTGGACAATTTCAACAGATAGGAGGAAACCATGAAAAGGAACAGAATCTGGCTATCAGTATTGAAAATAAACTCTAATATCAGGACAGTAAATAAAGAACACCCAGAAAACAGGAGAATTCCAAACTGAAAACAATTAGAGCCAGCTAACACCTCCCAACAAAGGACTCTCCCAGGCAGTAAGCAGACAGTCCTTGAATCTGCAAGGCCATTCAATGCTAATCAAGGTGGCCAATTGCTACATTAATATTTGCCTCAAACAGACAAGAGTTCTTTTACCCACCCTGGACTTTACACAGAAATATAAACCCTTCTTGCCTAGTTTTCAACAGGCCTCACAACCTCTGAGAATGCCTGCCATGGATGCTGGTGCTTCTGGAACATGTCCATATAGCCTGGAAAACTCACAGCAATCCAATGTCCCTTATATAAAATGGCAAAGTCATGGTTTAGATTTTTAAATATATTTATTTTTTCAAGCCGTGGATACAGAATCCATTTTTCTTACTATTTTTATTATCATTATTAGTATTATTATTAAAACAAATATAATTATTTTGATTCCCTCCATGGATTCCCTCATCTTCAGGAAGCTGGTGATTATCCAGAAAGGGACTTCTTCACAGTTTCAGTCCTTCACCTCTCCTTTTTCCCTGTTCACAAAAACCATTCTAGTCCTGTAAGAGTGAAATTGGGGCACCTACACTAATGAGGACAGATTGGCACTATTTTAATTGCCATGGCAGCATGCTATGAAATCCTGGGAGTTGTAGTTTTAGAAGGTTGTAACCTTCTCTGTCAAAGTGTGCTTGTGCCTCACTAAACCCCAACTCCCAGGATCCCATGACATTGAGCTGTGACAGAAAACTGGGGTCACATTTTAAAGTATAAATAAACTTTCTGCTGATTGATAGAAATTTTCCATTAAACTCAAGGCAGCCTATTGGACTGAAAGTGAGGAAAGGTCCCAAAGGGAATCTTAAGGTTCTTAAAGGACAACTAGTAGATCTCCCATGGTTTAGTAGAGCATTGAGCACATTTAAGTGAAAAGGAAGGTTTTGTATTTGAATCAGGAATGCAAACAATGACTAATCCAAAGCACCCCAACAGAAGAGTCTCTGGAAACACCTACCAGGTAGCCCCCAATCAGATGGCAGGAAATTATTATTATTATTATTATACAAATATTCAATGGCCTTCATATTTTTGTCAGCTGTTCCAACCGCCTTCTTTTGATTTCCAATGAAGAGCAATTACCTAAGTTTGTTTTTCTCCTTTGCTTAGTTTTGCAAGACTCTAGAGAAAAGGAGAGATGGAGTGAAGGTCAATATAATTATTTTGATTCCCTCCATGGATTCCCTCATCACCAAGGAGAAATGAGGCCACTTTTCACACATTTGTTTACCCACGGAGAGACACACACAAACCCAGAGTGCTCCCCTTACCTTTCTTTTGTCAAGTCAAAGGGCAAAGGTCACCAGGTGGACTGTGATAACTTACTTGAGTACATCTTACCAATGGCAGCCTTTCTGCAGAATAAGCCCCAGATTTTGCACCTCCAGGTAGGTGCACAGACCTAGGGGTTTCCTTTCCTAGGGCTAGCTTGGAGTTCTGGTTTGAGTGTTGGGCATACCCACTAGGTGGGTCATGCTCTCTCAGCCACAGGGAAAGGCAAGGGCAAACCTGAATAAACACAAGGGAAAGGAAATAATGTGAAAAGGGGTTGTAGAGAACAGCCAGAGGCTGCATGAGGACAGGGGAAACTAAACTCGGTTACAGTACTTGATTTCTAATGGGTTTGATTTTCAGTTAATTCTCAGGTATTAGTAGCTAGAAATTAATAGTAGAAATTAGTTTAATTTTCAATTCTTGGTCAGTTAGAATGCTTGAATAAAAATGAGTGAGAATCCTGTTAATGCTAATAGCAATAGCTGGTGGTTTAGAGATGCCGGAAGACCAAGGTTGAAATTATTGCTTGACTATGGAAACCCACTGGGTGACCTTGAGAGAGTCACACTCTCTCAGCCTCAGAAGATGCCAACAGGAAACTAATCTAACCAAGCAGACCTTGGTGATAGCATTGCCTGAGGGTCTCTTTGGGTGAAAAACGACTTGAAGAAACACCTCAAGGAAGGATTGTAACAGTACTAGCAAAGTGTTGTGGAAGGCTTTCATGGAAGGAATCACTGGGTTGCTGTGAGTTTTCTGGGCTGTATGGCCATGTTCCAGAAGCTTTCCCTTTTGACGTTTAGCCCACATCTATGGCAGGCCTCCTCAGAGGTTTGTGAATATCAGCAAAGACTTTGACT
This sequence comes from Anolis apletophallus, assembly GCA_030556195.1. NCBI lineage: Eukaryota > Metazoa > Chordata > Lepidosauria > Squamata > Anolidae > Anolis > Anolis apletophallus. The sequence continues at coordinate 76,408,062 of JARBWK010000004.1, forward strand.
GTGTTTTCTTGCTTGATCTCTGAGCCAGTCAGCAGGGGAACTATTTGATCTTTGTCTAATATCTCAGTCCCTATCTACACCGCCATATAACTGCAGTTTCATAATGCAGTTTAATTGCACTGAGCAGTATTATATGAGTCGGTGCAGTTAAACTGAATCATGAAACTGCCTTATATGGGGCAGTGTGGATGTAGGCTACCTCTATGGCTCTAGGACAGGCCTGGGCAAGCTTGGGTCCTACAGGTGTTTTGGACTCCAACTCCCACAATTCCTAACAGTTAGGAATTGTGGGAGTTGGAGTCCAAAACACCTGAAGGACCCAAGTTTGCTAATTCTAGGACCTCAAAGATAAGGCTGAGGACTAAAAGATAGGACTAATAATATACTTGGAGATCCGGAGGCGGGTGGTGGTCCCCTTTCCATGCCCTATAGCTGGGCCTAGAGCGGAGGAGCCTTCCCTCCCTCCTTGAGCCTGCCTGTGGGTCTTGTCCTGCCGGGCCCCTTGGCCTCCCTGGGGGCTGGGAGCGGGGCCAGGAACAGAGGCGGGCTGTGCCCTCCCGGCCCTCCCGGCAGGCTCGAGGGGGACCTCCCTCCCCCTAGAAGGGCCCTACTGAGCGCCAGGCGGGGAAGCAAAACCGCTCCCATCTATTTCCCCTTGACAGGTTTACGAGCGTCCCGTGGCAAACATAGGTTCGCCTATTTGCAACACAAATTAGGGTTCCTTCTCCAGGAGGAGGGGATGAATCGGGCCATGGAAGGAGGCGAAGGGGCGGGGGAGGGACAGCGGGGGGGCGGATTTGCCAGGAAGGAGAGGAACAAGGGCAGAGGGGGGACCGCCATCCAAGGGGGCGGGACACGGCGAGGAAGGGGCGAGATTGGGGCGCTTTGCCTTGCCAGGGCCAGGTCGAAAGCTCAGGAGGGAAAGTCAAGGTGGATATTAGATGCGTCGGAGCCTTTCCCGGGGACTCCTTGGGGAAGCGTATGCCTTCTCTCGGCCTCGGCCAATGCCGGGATGGAGCCTCGCCGTGGTGCCCACACAGGGAGAGAGGCCGGGCTGGCGAAGGTGGCCCGGTTATGCCAACTGTTAACGACTTCGCGGGCCCAAGGAGGCCGGGGCCATGAAAGGGGAGAAGGCGAGGCTTCCCAAGCCCCTGTTGCAGCCGATTTCCCCCTGAAACACGAACCGAGCGGGTATGGAGACCCTACCTTGCACAACCCCATCCGTTTTTCCGTCTCTTTCCGCTTGATGTAAAGCGGAATGGGGGTCGAGGGCCACCCAGCTTTGGCAAAACAGTACAGAGGTCGCACGCCATAATCACACCACCGTGCAGGGCCGTAGCCAGGATTTTGATTGGGGGGGCTGAGTTTGGTTCGGGGGGCTGAGACTGGGTGGAAGAGGGTCTACCCTAGCAAACCTTTTGTATTGTTATCCCAATAACCCCATTAATGTGGGATATAATGAGCATGGTGATCAGATCATGATATGAATAAACATAACAGTTTAAATAATGTACCAGTAAGGCCTTCTCGCGGACCACCCTGAGAATTTCGGGGGGGGGGGGGGCTGAAGCCCCCTTAGCCCCCCCACATGCCTGACACCACGTAGCCTACCCTCTCCTTCCATCCCAAGGAGGAATTAGTGAAACCCAGAGAAAACACACACACACCCCCCGACTGTGCTATTGGGGGGAGTCATTTCACCTACCCCTTCGCCTATCGGAAGTGTTTCTTCCTCCTCCTCCTCTTCTTCTTCTGCCTCTTCTTCCTCCTCCTCCTCTTTCTCCTCCTCCTCTTCCTTCCCTCCTCCTCCTCCTCCCTTCCTTTTCATCTTCTTCCTCCTCCTCTTCTTCCTCCGCTTCTTCTTCTTCCTCTTCCTCCCCCTCTTCTTCAACTTCCTCCTCTTCCTCCTCTTCTTCTTCCTCTTCTCCTTCCTCCTCCTCCTCCAGTCTTGCCCAGAACGCCTTGGGGACTTTGTAGGTCGGAAACAACAAGAAGGAGAACAACAACAACAACAATATTTTTGTATTTAATATCCACTTAGGACTCGAGGTGGGGCACAACATAAAATCCCATATTATGACAGACATACACATATTATTAAAATACATGAAACAAAAGTTAAAACTCAATAAACATAGAATGTTATTTTAAAGTTCATAGTTTTTTTAAAAAACCAAAACCTTCGGAGTCTTGGATTTTAAGCCTGTTCCTGGGGTATTTGGGAGGCTGATTCAGAAAATGTCATTGGCTAGACTGTATCAGCTCTAGTTTCTTGGGTATAGCTATCCTGATTCTCTATGGGTGAGCAGATGGTGTGGATGACAAATGTTTTGTGTCTCAAAAACTAGAACTGTTGGGGGGAAACACAGGTATCATTTTTGGAATGAGCAGGTCAAATGTATCTAGAAACAGGGCTCTGTTTCTAGATACATTTGACCTGCTCATTCCAAAAATGTGTGTTGGCCAAGTGAAATTAACACTTGAAAGAGGAGTGGGGGTCGGAAGGAAGAAAGGAAGGAAGGAGAGAGGGAAGGAGGGAGGGAGGAAAGAATGAGGGAGGGGGATGGAAGGGGGAACGAATGAGGGAGGGCAGTGGGAAGGAATGAAGGAGGGAAGGAGAGAGGGAAAGAAGAAAGGAAGGAACGAAAGAATAAGGGAAGGAGGGAGGGAAGGAAGAAGGAAGGAAGGAATGAGGGAGGGAGGGAAGGAAGGAAAGAATGAGAGAGAGGGAAGGAAGGAATGAGGGAGGGAAGGAAGAAGGGAGGAAAGAAGGAATGAGGGATGAGGAAAGGAAGGAAGGATCACTGCATAATAGAGACCTGCCCTGTTGGATGTGAAGGAGATCGGCTTCCTTTGAGGTGGCCTCCTTTGCCCCTGCTCTCCTGTAAAACCCCACCAGTCTGGGAGGCGGGAGAGGAGAGGGCTGGGCCCACTCTACATATATGGTTCCACCAGGTGGTACTTCCGTTTCCTGGTGTTGGTTGAGAGGAAGGTTAGGGAAGAAGGAGCGCCTTGTTATCAGGGAAGGAAGGAAACACCAAGCGAAGAAGGCCACGTAACTCTAGCTCTACCCCAACTTAACATAAACTGAGTCATTTGTTTTTCACTTTCCCTAAGGGCTATTCCACCAGAATATCCCCTCCCAAATAAATTGGGCCACGAGAACAACTTTTACAGACAAGGGCAATAGGTCAGTGTGTCTTACTCCCAGGAAGCCTCAACTCAGAGCGTCCAACCTCGTTCAGCCAAGGTATCTCATCCCAACGCGTTCCTCCAGGCTTGAGCTGCATTATATGGATCTACACCAGGCACTCGCAAACTGCGACCCTCCAGCTGTTTGGGACTCCAACTCCCAGAAGCCCTAACGAGCTTGTTCAATGGTCAGGAATTCTGGGAGTTGAAGGCTCAAACAGCTGGAGGGCCACCGTTTGAGGATACCTGGTCTACACTGACCATATAATGCAGTTCCAGAGTTTGCTCCAGGGTTCAACGCATTTCTTTTCCCTGTTTCATTTCTCTCCCTCAGTAGAGGCACTTCCATATTCATAAGGATCGATCGGGAGGATCCCCTTCCCCTCCCTCTCCCATGTTTCTTAGAAGACGATTTGGGACGCGCGCGCACACACACACAAACCAAGGCGACAACGAAGCCGGCGCGCCTGTTTATTGATCCGGGCCAGAGCCTTGTCTCCTGCGGGGGAGCTAATAGATTTTAATTCAAATGAGAGGTGGGAAGGCTGGCGTGGGGATCTTGAATAGCTGGGATTGATCTGTCCCCCGCCAGCCCGGCAGAAAATGGAATCAAAGGCGTGATTATTATGGCGGGGGGGGGGGGGAGATGGTGCCTCGCCCGGGTCACGTGGCGCCCCTCCTCCTCCTCCTTTCCCCTCCCTCCATTTAAAGATTTATTTTGGGATCATCCCATGGTCGCCACAGGAGGGGAACACGCGGGGATGAATCAGCTTTTATATCCCGAAAGCCCACTGGGAGGTCCTTCACACACACACACACAGAGCCCAGTGGAGTTGTCCTCGCCCATTGCTCCGCTTCCTTCTGCTCTGGCTGGATGGCACCCAGGTGTCGAGCTTAAGGAACTATTTCCCATTCCCACCCCAAGTCACCTGGTGGGTGTATACACACACATATATAATCTCCCTTTGAAAGGGAGCAAGGAGCTGATGTATATTCATGTGTATTATCGAAGGCTTTCATGGCCGGAATCACTGGGTTGCTGTGTGTTTTCCGGGCTGCCTGGCCATGTTCCAGAAGCATTCTCTCCTGACGTTTCGCCCGCATCTATGGCAGGAATCCTCAGAGGTTGTGTGGTCTGTTGGAAACTAGGGAATTGAATGGTAATAATTGCAACATGCACACTTGCCTCCAACAGACAAGAGTTCTTTCTCCCACCCTGGACATTATTCCACAGATATATACACCCCACTTGCCTAGTTTCCAACAGACCTCACAAGCTCTGAGGATGCGTGCCATAGATGCGGGCGAAACGTCAGGAGAGAATGCTTCTGGAACGTGGCCAGACAGCCTGGAAAACACAAAGCAGCCCTATATTAATGCGATCTAACCTTATGCCTGTAGCTGGATCGGCACGGCCATAAAATACACTTTGAATCTGCATGCATAATATGGTCACCCCGAACTCCGTTTAATTGCATTGCACTTCACTCGATGGCAGTTTAGATCCAGACTGTGTCTTTCAATATTTATATTTTATCTATGTGCCATAGGCTCTCGGTTAACCGGAACACGAGCATCCGAAACTCTCAAGAAACCGGCAAATATGGGAAGAAAGAGTACTTTCAATGTTTTTATGATACAGAAAAACTGTGTTAAATTATGTTTATCTTTATTTGTTTTCCATGACTGTATTTCAGTACTAACAGCAAGCCAATACAGAGTTTATATGATACAGTATGGAGTATATTTGTTATGCATTTTTAAATAGTACATCTCAAGTAATCCGAAATTATAGTTATCCGGTGTCTAACCCGGGTGCCGGTTAATTGAGAGTCTAGTATATTTTAACTGTGTTGTATCCCTCCTCCAGCCTTGACGAGAGGAGAGTGATCAATAAAAATATGGGATGCCTACCATAGATGCAGGCGAAACGTCAGGAGAGAGTGCTCCTGGAAGATGGCCATACAGCCCGGAAAACTCTCAGGTTTCATTTTCTTAACTGTTGAGAGGAACAAAATAAGTGATGAAGAGGAAAAGAGAACAAACTTTTTTGCTGAGGTATTTCCACTTCTATTCTTTTGACTTGTTGGGTTGCTGTGAATTTTCCGGGCTGTATAGCCATTCAGCCCGGAAAACTCACAGCAACCCAATGATTCCGGCCATGAAAGGGTTAGAAATGGAAAATACATACAAAGGCACACGCGTATACGAAGAGCATTATATACACTTCTTGTTTTCTCCTCCTTCCTTTCTTTTTCAGGAGACAGGACGCTTGGCATGACTGTGTGTAAGGAAAAAACGACAACTTTAACCAAGGAGAGACTGAGGCTGTGGAGGAGAAAAGTAGTTCTCCGGGTTGTGCCGAAGCTTCGGCATTTCCATTCCCTTTCTATGGCGAAGAGCAGGAAGAAACGCGTTTGTAACTCAACCCTTCCAGCCTCTCGCCTTGCCTCTTGGCCGCTTTGAGCTTGGCTGCATCGCCTGGTGGCGCTTGGCCCTTTCCAAGCTCAAGCAACAACAACCGAAGGAGGCAAACTCTCCCTTCCTCTCTGGGCTATTCCCAATGATTTCGCCCAACCGTGGGAGTAGTCGTCGAGTCATGAATCACGCGTGGAGAGGTCGCGTGGAATTGATCAATCTCAACTCCTTTACCAAACAAAACACGCTGAGCCGCGTGGAGTGGCCTTCCCAAGCCTGTCTTTCTCCAGCCAGCTCATTATGCGAATTAATTACCTTCGGGAGATGCATTCAGCAATATTTAGAAGAGAAAGTGGACGTGTTTTCTCCTTTATTTTGAAACTGATCTTATGTTTCCACCCCCACCCCCCACGAGTGTCCATGAGACAAGCATTTTCAAATTTTGCAGATAATATATATTATTATTATTATTTAGTAGAATAGATCCATTTCATTCCAATGCCTTTTTCTTCTCCTTTTTTTGAATTTTTAAACGGTTTTTAGGACTCTGCTGCTAAACCTGGACTCCAGCCTTGAGGCAGAGGACATGGAGCCAAGGAAAGGGGGTCCCCACAGATGTGCAGATGGGTGGCTTTCTCTCCACCACCAACCGAGAGTTTCCAAGGTAGAGCTGCCTGATCTTATTGGAGGTCTGACATCTCTCAGCCCGGTTTTCTAACTTTCCGGAGCTGGAGCAACTCTTCCCTTGGCAGCCGTCAATAGAATAACCAAGGACAGTTTAATAAAAGACTAAAACCAGAGAAACTCAGTCGTTTGTATCTTTAAGGAAGAGAAAATACACAAAAAGAGGGGTTGGTCCTCCAGAAACTTGGGGTTCTTTCTCCCCCTTTCCTTGTCACTCTTTTAGGGGGAGAAAATAGAAGAAATCCAGCCTCAAAACTGGTCAGGGAAAGAGCAGTGAGGCTACCAGCCTGGAAAGGCACTCCAAGCAAGAGCCCAGGCGCCACCCAAGCTCTTCGAAATGCCCAAATACTCCACTTGTCCTCCGACTCAACCTCAGTCCAAGCAGAATCTGTCTCGTCGAAGGCTTTCATGGCCGGAATCACTGGGTTGCTGTGAGTTTTCCGGGCTGTATGACCATGTTCCAGAAGCATTCTCTCCTAACGTTTCGCCCACATCTATGGCAGGCATCCTCGGAGGTTGTGAGGTCTGAATTGTTTATGAATATGATTTGTTTCCTATTCCAGCTCCCAGAAGACTCCAGGCAGCCTGACTGCCACTGACAGCCAGGAGCTTCATTTACTGCATCCCACGAAGTATTTACTATCGTAAGGGGGAAACTATGTTTTGTTTTAGTTCCAGCTTTGCTGGCTGCGGGCTTCCTGGACCTATTCTCCCAAAATTAGTAACTTTTCCAAAGTAACTTTCCCATCAAGCAGCTTTTAGACTTTAAGAATATCCTTTGTTTCCGATTCCAGCTCCCAGAAGACCCCAGGTAGCCTGATTCCCACTGACAGCCAGAAACCCATGTCGCTTTCTTTTTACTGCATCCCACAAAGTCCTTACTGGGTTCTTGTGAGTTTTCCGGGCTGTCTGGCCATGTTCCAGAAGCATTCTCTCCTGACGTTTCGCCTGCATCTGTGACAGGCATCCTCAGAGGTTGTGAGATCTGTTTCCTAGCTTATAACAGACCTCACAACCTCCGAGGAATCTTGTCATAGATGCAGGCGAAACGTCAGGAGGGAATGCTTCTGGAACATGGCCCATACACGATACACTCCGGAAAACTCACAACAACCCAGTGATTCCTGCCGTGAAAGCCTTCGACAATACAAAGTCTTAAAGGGAAAACCCTTGTTTGTTTTAGTTCCATCGGAGAGACAGTTTTGCCGACTACGGGCTTCCTGGACCTAATATCCCAAATGTAGTAACTTTCCCAAAGTGGGCTCCCCACCAAGCAGCTTGGGTGGCTGTTCCAGATGGGGGCGTTTTCTCTCTTTCCTTGCCATCAAGATTCACGGCGAAGGGAATGAAAACGGGCATGGATGCGCTCAGGGGAATATTTGAGGGAGAGAGAGAGAGGGGGGAGAGGGGGAGAGGGAGAGTCCTGCGCATTATTCCTGCTGTCCCACCTTAACTGGCATTTCCTTCCAATGCGCTTTCCCTTTCCCCCAATTCTCAGAGAGGATTTATGGGCTCCGAGAGGCGACTGGTGGAAATGGTTTCCAGTGGAGGTTGGGCGTCTCCCTGGGACTGGACCCCGCTGGAGGAGGAGGAGGAGGAGGAGGAGGAGGAGGAGGAGGAGAGCCATTTCCAGATGGCAAGGCCTTCCCCGCGCAGGCGCACTCCGCCCCGCCGCCTCTTCCCAGGGACCACTCCGTCGAGGAGACACTCCGGCGGCGGTTGTTGTTGTTATTATTATCACAGCAAACATATACATACATACTTTGACTTATATATATATATAAATATATTTAAAAAGAAGTTTTAAAGCCTGTGCGCACCTCCCTGTGGGTAAACCCCGTGGAAACTCCATACTCCAAGGGACTTGCGTGGAGAAGGAAAATAATGTCCGGTTGTGCCTAAATTTTTCGATTATTAGTTGACGGGGATCATGGATGAACGCCTCTTTCCTTGGCCTCCTGACCCGAGTGTAGCAGGAAAAGTCTTGGCGGTTTAAAACCGATATAGTTTGCAGGATTGGATTGATTTACAGCAGTGGTTCCCCACCGTTGGTCCTGCCACACAGCCATATAACCCATAATATCAAGGCAGAAATCCCACAAGATCTGCTTTGAACTGGGCTATCTGAGTCCACGCTGCCATATATCCTAGTTGAAAGCAGATTTTTTTTCTGAATTTATTCAGCTGTGTGCAAAGGGCCTTGGACTCCCCCGCCCAGAAATCCCAGCCCTCTTGCCCGCTGTTAGGAATTCTGGCATGTGACATGATGACAATAGTCTTGGATAGCAGTGGCTCCCAAACTGACCCGTTTCAGGTGGAATCAGGTGTCAAGCAGGGATGTGTCACTGGCCCAACCTTATTTTCCATCTTCATCGCTATGATACTTCATCTTGTTGATGGGACGCTTCCCACAGGAGTGGAAATCATCTATTGGACAGATGGCAAGCTGTTTAACCTCAGCAGACAAAGCCAAAACTGAGGTCACAACATCTGTTTTAGAACTCTAGTATGCTGATGATAGTGGCTCCCAAAGCAGTTCTATGCTCCCAGGAAGCCCTGGCCCTTGAGCACTCTAACTGGAGGTCAGCTGTGACCAGCAGTGCTGCAGAATTGGAAGAGACACAAATGGAGGACAGGAGGGTGAAAAGGAGAGTGCCAACCGAGACCAGGTCTCCACAGGCACCTACTACCTAAGGACCCATCACTAAGACACTACACTTAGAGGACCATCATCCTCGGGATCGCCTAAGTAAGTAAAGTTAGTGGGAGTTGTGGGAGCTGAAATCCAAAACACTTGGAGGACCAAAGGTTGGGAACCACTGCACAGAGGAAAGAAACACCAAACTTCCTCTATAACCAATCTTGCAAAGAATACGGTTGCCTTATAGCAGAGTCAGCCTGAAGGTGCAGAACAACCAAACAACCCCAAAGAGAGCAAACTCTCATGCTCTTCCACAGTTCTCCAAGCCTTGAGTGGGCTGTTCTGTGGAATTCCTCCTCTGCCCAAGAGTGCTGGTGTCTGGTGGGCCAGGCTCCCACGTGGCCTCTGGTTGGGATCTACTGTACAATTAAGAAATTGTTGGGGAATCTGAGCTGTTAGGATGGCACAGGATTGCAGAGTCAGAACTTTAAAAATATTTATTCAAAAATATGTTTTGAATATTTATTCAAATATATTTAATCAAAAATATTTATTTTCTGCCTTGAAAGAAAAGGTGGATCTAACTAGCTTACTAAATATCATCTTCTAGAGAAGTAAAAGGGTAAAAAATCCATGCAGCTACATTTTGCCTTTGTTGTTTATTTGTTCAGTGTTCCAGTGTTCAGACCCTTGCTGACCTCATGGACCAGCCCAGCCAGAGTTCCCTGTCTGCCAGCTCTTTCAAGAACAGCCAGTCACTTCAAGGATACCATCCATCCATATTGCCCTTGGCCGGCCCTTCTTCCCATTTCCTTCCATTTTCCCCAGCATCATTGTCTTCTCCAAGCTTTCCTGTCTTCTCATTATGCGGCCAAAGTACTTCATCTTTGTCTCTAATATCCTTCCCACCAGAGAGAGGCAAAAATGTGAATCCTGATGGAAAAATAATATATTTGGCACAACTGATGATCGTTACAACAGCAGTTGATGCAGGCCTGTTAATGCCTCTTTAAAAGTGCACAGCATGGAGCTTCTGGGGAACAGAGCTGAGTAGAGAATGACTGGGCTTGAGCAAATATTAGACCAACAAAATGTACACAGCCTCCCTCCTTCTCCCCTTAAAAGCATACATGCAAGTAACTAGTCCAGACACAGAGTTAAAGTCAAAACAGTTTTACTTACAGAGCTTGCATGATGTAAGATATCACGCAAGATATAACAGTTGGTCAGGCCTCAAGATGGTGAGCAGGTCTCTCTCTTCACAAAAAGTTACATCAGGAGCAAAATGGAGAAGAGGGCAAAAAGAGCCAAAAGGTAAGAGGAAGAACAAAGGAGTACATCCCCTTATATAGCTTTGCAAACATGGTAGCCTACTTGACTTAGAACAATAGTGGTCAATTCAATAGTTTACATTCATATTTAAATTAGATGCAATACACCTTGGAACCTGAGGAGGTCGCTTTACAGTATGGTGCAAACAGGAAGCAAATGTGTGATAGATTGCTAATTCCAAAAAATCCTCATAGGTAGAAAGAAAAGAAGAAGAGACTGGGAAAATGGCAAATGGCCACATGGCCAGCCCAGGGCAATAAAAATACCCTTTTAAAAGGAAGGTCCCTCACAGAATTCCATTCCTACGTCATCAAAAAGCAGGAGAAAGTGGCCAGGAAGAAAAGTGAAGGCAAAGCCCTTTTGGGAAACATGCATAGGAATGGGTTTTTTTCGGGGGATCCTCAGCCTAATCCTATGTCTAGTCTACCTATTCATTGAAGTCTGGAAACTTGATGACACAAGATACGTGTGCAGTCCAGGGATATAACCCAACACCTTCCACATGGCCATATAACCCAGAATATCAAGGCAGGATAACCCACAAGATCTGCTTTGAATTGGAAGATTCAAAATTTGGTTGGTATGGGCATACATGGTATGAAAAGATGAAAGCAAATGCTGATTTCCACAAACAAATTATGATTTTATATTAAGTTACTAATATGGCAACACAATGCTTGTCCTTGGAAGAGGATGAAGCACAGGGAGCACCAAATCCAGGTTGGCTTTTAATAGTGTAAAAGGCAAAGGTTCCCCCTGACATGAAGTCTATTCTAAGCTGAAGAGCTGAGGGTGTTTTAATTGTTCCTGCATGGCAGGAGGTTAGATTGGATGGCCTCTGGGGTCCCTTCCAACTTTGTTACCCTGTAATGATTACACAATGCTATTACCCTGTAATCATTACAAAAGAGGACCTCATGAAGGTGAAAACAGACCCACTGCAGGCTGTAAAGCAAAGGTAGGCAAAGTACTCCAGGACCTGCAGGAACCCATCAAATGGCTCCAAAATGTCCTTTGGGGAGTATTTGTTTCAAAACAAAAAAGCATTGCAAAGCTGTTGTGGAATCTGAGCTATTACCCTCAGTTGAGGTGATTCCACCAAAAAAAAGCAGAGTACCAGAAGTAAACTTCATAACCAGCAGAAACTTACATGTGATGAGCTGGGATAGGCTTCTACCGTGTTTCCCCGATAGTAAGACACCCCCGATTGTAAGACGTATCGGGGGTGTCAGAGGGGTCGGCTAATATAAGCTGTACCCCGAAAGTAAGCCGCACTGCCGCCACGCCGCCGCCGCCGCCGCAATCGGCCCATCGCCACGGCACACCTCCGCGGCGCACCTTTCTGCCAGGGCCAAGTTCGCCACGCCTCTGCTCCTTTCCCCCTCCCTTCCTTCGTCCAAGGAAGGGAGAAGAGAGCAAGAGGCGTGGTAAAGCGGCGCCACAGGCCTCTGCTCTCTTGCTCTTTCCCCTCCCTTCCTTCGTCCAAAGAAGGGAGGGAGAAGAGAGCAAGAGGCGTGGTGAAGCGGCGCCGCGTCAGAGGCCAGGCAAGAAGGCAAGATGCGTCAGAGGCCAGGCAAGAGGCATGCGCTGCAAGAGGCGTGCCGCGGTCGGCCCGTGTGGTACTATTGGTACTACTGGGTGAAGAATTCTTTCGGGGTATGTCCAATATAAGACGTACCCCGAAAGTAGGACATAGTGGGGCTTTTGGGGGTAAAAAGAAAGTAAGACGCTGTCTTTCTTTCGGGGAAACATGGTATATGGTAGGACTGCACAGGATTGTAGAGTCAGAACTTTAGGTTCAAAAATATTTGTTGAAGTAAAAGAAGTACATTATTGGTAGAAAAGGTCTTGGAGCTAACTAGCTTACTAAATATCTTCCAAAGAAGTAAAAGGGTAAAAAGTCAAAACAAATCCATGCAGCTACATTTTGCCTAAAGAGAGCGGCAAAATGTGTCCTCACTGGAAGGAAGAAAAGGCAGAAGAGGGAATGGAGGATGGCTACAAGGCTGGCCCAGGACAATAAACATACCTTTAAAAAGAAAGTCCCCTCACTGAGATTCCATTGTTACATCATCAAAGGGGAGGAGGCAGCGGCGAGGAGGAGGAGGAGGAGGAAAGACAAAGCCTTATTTTGGTAAACATGCATAGGAATATGGGGGAGGAATCCCCCAGCCTAATCCTATTTCTAGTTTAGCTAATCATTGAGGTATGGAGACTTGATGGCACCGGGACTGGGGCGCAGCTGGCTAGGAGTTAGCTGCACGGTCATGAGATCGAAGCAAGTCCGGGTTGGAGTGAGCTCCTGACTAAAATTGTGTAGCTTGTTGTCGACCTTTGCAGCCCGAAAAACAGTTGCATCTGTCAAGTAGGAAATTCAGGTACCACTTTGTGGGGAGGCTAATTTAACTGATTTATGAGGCCATAAAATCTCCAGGAAGTATGTAAAGAATGAGGAAGCAACAGCTCCCCTGGTGGCCAGAAGATGGAATGTTAAATCGCCTCTGAGTGTCTGTCTATATATGTTGTGCGTCTATGACATTGATGTTTGCCATGTATATGTAACCTACATTGTACTCCGCCCTGAGTCCCCTGCGGGGTGAGAAGGGGTGAGAAGGGCGGAATATATATACTGTAACTAAATAAATGACACAAGAGACTTGTGCGGTCCGGGATGAAACCCAACACATTGCAAAGCAAAGGTATGAATCATGAGACCCTAAACTGACAGGACTACAGACCCCAGTAGCCTTTGCCAGTATAGTAGAGGGAGGGATGCTAGGACTTCAAAGCCAACAATGAACACCCTGCAAATCACCCCCTTTCAGAACCTGAGCTCACTGAAGCCCCTCCTAGGTAACAGTCACCAAGGGTAGCAGTCTTGGCACAAAACACCAACACAGTCTTTGCCCTTACAGATATATCCTGCCATTTTAGACTGAAATTTTTGATTGTATCCACACTGCAGAAATATAGAGGGGTGGCACCACTGCCTTTGTCATCAGGCTATTTCATTGAATCTTGGGATTTGTAGTTTGATGAGCTTCAAAACACACAAAGAGACTGTATAATATCAAAAATAACATATATTAGTGCATAAACTGGAAGTGCTTTATCCTACTGTAGGTCCCACTGGATGGAGCTTGGATTGTTTAGATGCAACTAGCTGTACCAGGCACGCGTTGCTGTGCCCTATTTAGGAGATGCGAGAAAGTCTGAGTATGTAAGGGTTGGAATTGTTGTTAGTGAATTGGGTGTTTTATGTTCGTGCCTCAGCTCTTTGCCTGCAGTCCTTCGGGTTTGACTTGTACCATGGACAGGACGGATCAGCTTGGGAGGGCTTGTCCTGTCAGGGGATCTCTATCTTCACAGGTGCGTCCAGTGTCTGTTGGGGACTGTTAAAAATCCTTTCCATATCCTTTTTAGCCACCTTTCCAAGATCTTCATGTCTAGCTTACTTTCTGCTCCTCTCTTTTTCAAGATGTCCTGCTCTGTGTCTTTTGCACCCATTGGTCGATGTCCGATGAGGCTTTCCTCATGGACAGACCATCTGAGGGAGCTCTTCCAGTGCTGGGCATCAGAAGGTACTTGGTGATGACCTCCATCCCTTGGAGCCAGCATATAGAGGGCTGGAGCACCCTCCTTGGCAAACCCCATTGTTGCTGGATGGTCCTCTTATTAATGTGGAATTCCAAGCCACTGGAGATCTTTTGGGAAAGGAAGAAGAGCTCCCCCTGAATGGTGTTGATCTCCATCATGGTCTTCTGATTTGAAAGTGTTGGAGGAGGCTCTGGCAGTCATCTGACAGTTTGTTATGGGTCGGAATGTTCATGTTGGCTGGCCAGTACAGCAGTTATGCAAATCCGCCCTTATTGGCAGCCAATCATGTTGTCAGAATGTAGAGGCTGGGAGTCTTTAGCAGCCCCGGAGGATGCTGGGAAATGTAGTTTTATTTTTACTTGTTGTTTTGGGGGCCTTTTAGGTTGGGGGGTTCTTTGCTACAAAGGGACCTTGCTTGAGGCCTATTTCTGTTGCAAGTTTTGTGTTTCTGCATTGTAAGGTTTCTCTGTTTGAGGTAGTCTTCACATGACGGCTCTTCCTTTATATATATAGATGAAACTGCAGTAACAGTGGAGCGCAGTCCATCAACTTGGAGTGGCTCAAAGATTAAAATAAAGCCCCGGAAGAGTAGAGTTCACTTGCTGAAAGAAATGGAAACTATAGCCTCCTGCTCCTCCAGAGAATGAATCGGGAATAAACTTGGAAAGTCGGAAATAGCGTCGCTGCCACGAAATTCCCGGCCCCTTTTTTCTCCAAACCAAGCTCTTTCCAAAGACTTTCTCATGCTATTTCTCTCTTGCCCGGGCTGCTGAGCAGAAGTGTCCGGCGCAAAGAAACAGCTTTTCTCCAATGAAAGGATAAAAAGCTGTGGGGAAGCCACGCCATTCTGCGTCGCAGAAGGGTGGTCAACTGCTAGAAGACAGCAAGGACAAACAGTCCTCCTTGTCACCTGAGTGGAAGTTGGCCCTTCGTGCTGGAAAAGACCCTACTACACTTTCTGGGGCGCATCTACACTATGGAATGAATGCAGTTTGACCTCACTGGAATTGCTCTGCCTCAAGGCTCTGGAATCGTGGCAGTTGTCGTCTTACAAGGGCTTTAGTGTGTTCTCACTGTCTCACCAAGCTGCAGCTCCCATGATGCCATAGTGAGGGAACAGTATACATGCCAACACCAATTGCCAACTGCCACACCAGGCTGGAACATCCCCCTTGGCTTGAGATATGGACTTTCCTGCTTTCAAAAAGACTTCTGGGAACTGTGGTGGAGCCTCACTTGAGAACTGTGGTCCAGTTGGGGAGAAAGACTGGAGCTGTGGTATGAAACCCAGTCTTCGATCTGCAAAAGTGTAGGTTGAGGGAGAATTCCCCTTGGCAAGAAGCAGCCAAGCTTTCAAACTGCAAGGCCATTCAATGCTCATTAAACTGGCCCATTGCAACATTCACACTTGCCTCAAGCAGACAAGAGTTCTTTCTCCTACACTGGATATTCCACACATATATAAATCCCACTTGCCTAGTTTCCAACAGACCTCACAACCTCTGAGGATGCCTGCCATAGATGTGGGCGAAACATCAGAAGAGAATGCTTCAGGAACATGGCCACACAGCCCGGAAAACTCACAGCAACCCAGTGACTTCCGGCCATGAAAGCCTTCGACAACACATAGGTTGGAAGACATTGCAGAGTCTTCGAGCTGGAATAACATGGTTCCCTCCCAATGGTTTTTAAATACAGAAATATACATGGCATGTATACTGTTCCCTCACTTATTGCTGGGGTTCCGGTCCAGGGCCTCCCACAATTAGTGAAAAAACCGAGATGTTGGGACGCTCTATTTATTTTAATATTTATACATTATTTTGATAGTATTACACTATTTTAAGTCTTTATAAACTTAAAATAAAGCGAAGGAAAGGAAGGAAGGAAGGCTCTTCAAGGCTGGAGGGATGGAGGGAGGACTGAGGGTGGAAAGCGCCTTGGAGAGCAGCAGCAGTGGCAAAACCCAACAAATCAGCGAAAATACCATGATATATTTAAATTAATATGTTTTTGAAATCCGCTGAAACAGCCAGTCCGCAATAAGCGAACCGCGAAGTAGCGAGGGAACACTAATTTAGTTTGACCCATAGAATCAAGTTTGAACTGCATTATGGGAGTCTATAATGACCATATAACGCAGTTTCAAACTGCATTGTATGGCAGTGTAGATCCAGCCTTAGCTAGCTATTGCCACATCTACGCTGCCATATAAAATCCAGATTATCTGCTTTGAACTGGGTTATATGGCAGTGAAGACTCATATCGTTCAGTTCAAAGCAGATAATCTGGATTATATGGCAGCGTGGATTCATCTTAAATCCATCTGACCAGGGCTCCTTTGAACCCATGTTCACTGAAGTCCAAAAGAAGGAAAAGAGCGCCTCCGGAAAGATGGAGAGAGAGAGTGAGAAAGAGAGAGTAACGAGTTCAGCACCACGAACTCCATATATACACATCCCAAATATTTGGTATTTGTATATTATTATTTTGGGGGCGGGGGGGAGCCCTGGCAAACCAACCTCGAAGCATTGCTTGCCTCGAGAATCCCTAGGAAATCCCTAGGATCATCACACTAAAGAAAAAAATTCACTTAAAATCCGGTTTCTGTCTCCTGCAGGATTCTGGGGTTTGTAGTTTAGTGAGGCTGTTAAAAGCTGTTTAAAGCTTCTCCCTAAACTACAAACCCCAGAATTCTGCAGGAGCCAGAAACCGGAAGGGGCTTGAGGCTGTTAGGAATGGTGGGAGTTGAAGTCCAACACGTCTGGAGGGTGGGCCCAAGTTTGCCCAGGCCTGGTGTAGATTGCAGACGCGCCCTGGCCCGGCATTGGTTCACTCAGCGGAGTTTCCTCTTAGCTGAATCCACGCCTTCAGAAATTGGGCGTGGAAATGAGACTTTTTCCCCAGTTCCTGAAAGAGCAATTAGGATGGATATGAGATTTCCAGAAGCCGCGGGTTCCTTCCTTCCTTGTTCCCGAGGCCGAGGTGCCAGGGCTCCCCTTTTCACCCCAAAGGTTGAAGAGCCCTCTTTGTCCTCCTGACCACCGCCCCCACAAGATCACTCCCCCCGTAATCCCTAACATAACCACCTCTCCGCCTCCGGAGAACAACGGAAATCCTTGTTGGAGAAGTCGTCAGAAACTTCAAAAGAGGAAATGAAATCAAACGGGGCCCGCTCCCATAACGTCGTGCCTTCCTAACTAACCCCTGGTCTCCGAATCCCCGCGACCCCTTCCCTCTTGGCTGAACTCGGTGCCAAGCCATACAGAAAGGAAGGGGCTCCTTTACTGCTTCGGAGTTCATTGCAGGGCCTTTTAGGACTTGTCTCGGTTGGGATGAAAACAAAACACGCACACAGAGGCCCGCAAAGGCAAAAGCGCTTGGCTCTCGCCTTGGCTGCCTCCTCTGTCCGCTGGGAGAATGCGGGAAGTAGTACTTTAAGGAAAGCGAATTACTAGACGAATACATACAATCATTTCCTTTTTACCTACATCCGGAACACAACTCTGCGCCCGACCTCACAGAATGAAACATCAGATCTCCAATCGGAGTGCGTCCCTCTGTGGCTGTGGAGAGAGACCAAGAGGGAACGCCTGATGATCCGCAGAGACTGGGGCTGGGTCTACACTGCCACTTAAACTGCTTCACATGGCGATACGCTGAAGATATAACGCAGTCCAAACTGCAGGGGTTGCTGAGAGTTTTCCGGGCTGTATGGCCATGTCCCAGAAGCACTCTCTTCTGACGTTTCGCCCACATCTAGGGCAGGCATCCTCAGAGGTTGAGAGGTCTGTTGGAAACTAAGCAAGAGAGTATTGTCCAAGGCTGGCCAATTGAAACATTCACACCGAGCTCGAACAGACAAGAGTTCTTTCTCCCACCCTGGACTTTCCACAGATATATAGTTTCCAACAGACCTCACAACCTCTGAGGATGCCTGCCACAGATGCAGGCGAAATGTCAGAAGAGAATACTTCTAGAACATGCCCAGAAACCCCGAAAAACCTACAACAATCTCGGCAAGAGAGGGTTGATTTATCTGTGGAAAGTCCAGGTTGGAAGAAAGAACTCCTGTCTACTTGAGGCAAGTCTGCATGTTGCAATTGGCCCCCTTGATTAGCACTTAATGGCCTTTCAGCTTCAAAGCTTGGCTGTTTCCTGCCTGGGGGAATCCTTTGTTGAGACGTGTTAGCTGGCCCTGATTGATTCTTGTCCGAAATTCCCCTGTTTATTGAGTGTTCCTCTTTCTCTACAGTCCTGATTTTAGAGTTTTTATTAAAAAAATATTAGTAGCCAGATTTTGTTCATGTTCATGGTTTCCTCCTTTCTGTTGAAATTGTCCACATGCTTGTGGATTTCAATGGCTTCTCTGTGTAGTTGGACATGGTGGTTGTTAGAGTGGTCCAACATTTCTGTGTTCTCAAATAATATGCTGTGTTCCAGGTTGGTTCTTCAGGTGCTCTGCTAAGGCTGCAGGGGCATTAAATCCGAATCAAGGTAGCTAATTGCAGAATTCACACTTGCCTCCTGCAGACAAGAGTTCTTTCTCCCACCCTGGACCTTATTCATCAAATATATAAACCCCACTTGCCTAGTTTCCAACAGACCTCACAACCTCTGAGGATGCCTGCCATAGATGTGGGCGAAACGTCAGGAGAGAATGCTTCTGGAGCATGGCCAGACAGCCCGGAAAACTCGCAGCAACCCAGAGATTCCTGCCGTGAAAGCCTTCAACAACACATCAAATTGCATGATTTGGCAGAGTAGAAGCTGCCAAATTATACGATTTGATTTGGCCATATAATCCAGATTATCAAAGCAGATAATGCACAACTGGACTATATAAATCTACACTGCCATATAATCTACTTCAAAGCAGATAATCTAGATTTTCCATGGCAGTGTAGAAGGGGCCTGAGTGTGTATGTGTGTATCTAGGTGATTCTGGAGAAAGGTGGTCATTTCCCCGCTTGGTCGTGATACCCATTGCGTGACCTTGGGGCTAGTCACACTCTCTCAGCCTCAAAGGAAAGCAGTGGCAAACCTCTTCGGAACACATCTATGGGATCGCTATAGATCTGAAACCACTAGAAGCCACAAAGCATTGCAACAGCAACAAGAAAACCCACGCAAACTTTGCAACGAAGTCGGAAAACTTTGTCTTTGAGCGAGGGAAAAAAAGAAGCCCTTGAAGGTGATGGTATAGTAGGCTGAGTCCACACTGCCCTAGAACGCCGTGAATCGCATTAGATGGGTCTACATATACACTGAGCATATTACACAGCTCAAACTGCAGGGCAGATCCACTCCCGACAATCTGTCTCAGGATCACTTCCGATGTGGATCCAGGGCTCATCTCTCCCGAAAAGAAGGGACAGGAATCTGGAGATCAGGCTTGAAAACCCAACGGGCAGGTCACACTCTCTCAGCCTCAGAGGAAGCCAAGGGAGAACAAATCTTGCCAAAGAGTGTGATATTGTCGCAGGTTTTCGTGGCCGGACTCACTGGGTCGTTGGCTGTGAGTTCTCCAGGCTGCATGGCCATGTTCCAGGAGCATTCTCTCCTGACGTTTCGCCTGCATCTATAGCAGGCATCCTCAGAAGTTGTGAGGTCTGTTGGAAACAAGGCAAGTGAGGTTTATTATGTGCTCGCCATGGATGCAGGCGAAACGTCAGGAGAGAATGCTACTGGAACATGGCCATACAGCCCGGAAAACACACAACTACCCAATTCTGGTCATGTTGCAAACGACCTGCAAACAACAACCACCGCAACAAGAGTCACCAATTTCCTGTTTCTCTTTGATCAAGAGTTCTGTATCACTGAGTTTGGCTGGGAGGAGATCTCGTCTTCTGGCTGGGAGTATTTTGAGCGACAGGGAGGAAGCCTGGCATGCACTTCTGTCCCCTTGATTCAGAAATCAAACCCACTGCGTTCCCCGAGACTGAATCCACGGGAAGCCAGCCTAGGTGACACCCTACACACGTTTCTTGGGCTGGATGGTATGATGAATCAAGAGCTTCGAAAGGGATTCCCTCCTAAGCGCCTAAAGAAGATTTTATGGGAGTCTCTGAAGGAGGAAAAATATGAGGTGATCTGCTCTTAGACCTGATGCTTTTAATATCCTTGATCTAATATGTTGTTGAATGCTGAGGTTTTTTTGGGCTGTATGGCCATGTCCTAGTAGCATTCTCTCTTGCACCTGTGGCCTCTTCAGAGGTCTGTAGGCAAAACGTCAGGAGAGAATGCTACTGGAACATGGTCATACAGCCCAAAACAACTCACAGCAACTCATCCTTGGTGTAAGATGGATCCCTGAGGATGAGATATTGCTATCCAGGAACTGTAGAATTTTTAAAGAAAAGATCTGGAGGAGAGGCTAAAGATTTATATTTCTATGGGGAGCTCAAACCGTTGTAGCCAATAGGTACCTATCTTTGGCATATTGCGGGTAGGGGTTGCTGGTAAGCTTCATCAGATAGCTTAAGATGCACTGACAAAGGTTGGATCTACACTGCCCTATATTCCAGGATCGGAGCCCAGATTTTCTATTTGTCCCAGATTATCTGGCAGTGTAGACCCATATAATCCAGTTCAAAGCAGATAATCTGGGATCAGATCCTGGGATATTGGGCAGTCTAGATCCAGACATAGGCCCTTCTACACTGCCATATAAAAATCTAGATTATCTGATTTGAACTGGATTATATGGCAGTGTAGACTTGGATAATCCAATTCAAAGCAAATAATGTGGATTATCTGTTTTAATCATTTGGATTATATGGTAGTGCAGAAGGGGCCTTAGTGTGCAAATTCTGTTGTTTCAACATAGTAAGGGCAGCTGAAACAGCATTAAACCATCCCAAGCTATGTTAAATCTCTTCCAATCTGGATATTTAGACTCATTATTTATGAGGCTAAATATCCAGAAAGCATCTCATCCTGTGTGATCTCAGAAGTTAAGCCCTGGCTGATAGTTAGATGTGAGCCCACCAAAGAATGTTCAGGGAAAGGCAATGGCAAACAATCTCTAGGACATAAAGCATATTCTGGTCCTGGCCTAATTCTGTGCTAGCGCTTTTTCATAAGGTTGGACAAGGGACAAAATGAGGACTCTGTCCCTTCAGTAAGAATTCTGACCACTTAAATGAATTTTTCTTTCAGTCCTCAAATTCCTAACATTGCTGTGAATGAGGCATTAAAATATGTAAACCTAGAAATCTTATATTTGCTATGTTTACACTTCTGCAGTAACTTTGCCCACTTCTTTTATTTGTCTACTCAAAGTGTATTTCTTCCAACTCTATGATTCTATTATCCTTAAATGTAGCATCCCCTAAAGCCATATCATCATCATCATCAGTTTCTCACTTGTTAATCGCCATCCATTAAAATGCTCCAGGCGATTTACATAAAACAAGTGCATTTAAAAAAATACACAATACCAAATAGACTGCATTAAACATTAAAAGCTCTGCTAAAAAGCCAGGTCTTGAGTGCCTGAGCAAAGGGTCGCAAGTCACGCATGGCCGTCATGTGGGGAGGCAAGGAGTTCCACCAGACAGGGGCAGAGGTGGAGAAGGCCCTACGTCTTGTGCATCTCGAGACGTACTTCCCCGGGGCCTGGAACATACAGTAAGTTTAGTTGGAGGAGTCCAGATGGCCACTGGCAGCGAAGAGGGGAGAGGCAGTCTCTGAGATATGCTGGCCATTGACCATAAAGCGCCTTAAAGGTCAGAACCAACAACTTAAACAGGGCCCGTTTGGGCCTGGCATAACCTGTCTCTGTCTTTGTTCTGAATCCTTTTCACCCAGACATTAAACTGGCAGAGTGAGTGTGTTCATGCATTAATATACTGGGTTCTAGAGTGATTTCCACAGTGACTCTTCTGCACAATTCTGATGTTTCCCTTTGAATCACATTCACTCAACCATCCTGGACAGATCTATGATTAGAAAGCAGAAATCCTATGGTGAAGATGCTTCCACTGGTGAAATGTCTGCAACACCCTGCACCAAAATCCCAGAAAACTTAATCTGAAATAGAGCTGACATCATCTTCCTGAAATGCAGCCTGCAGTACCTGGTGTTCATTGGTGGCCTCCCATCCAAGTAGTAACCAGCCTTGATCCAGCTTAGCTTCAAAGATCTTAGAGCATTTAGGAATTAGCAGTATTACATCATGCTCAATAATATAAGTTTTCCAGGTAGAATTTTGGATCAGTGTTTTAGCAAAGCAAAACAAAAACATTCAAGGATAGCCATATTGACCATATGATAATATACACGACAATCTAAATTCACAAAAAGCACTTTTATCGTCTAACCAAAATGCAGGAAAAAAACATTATGTATACTTCCAAATCTCAACTGCCTTCTTCATTATATGTTTATTAATTTTAAGATACCAAATTTAACCGTACTAGGTAAATCCTAAACAAGGAGGAGGTAAAAACTAGAGTTTAATTTTTGAGGCTTCTACCTCCAACAGGAACATAAGAAAACAAAAAAATAATAATTACCCTCTTCACATTATAACACAGATTTAATTTAATTTATTTCCTGTATTTTTACCCTGCTCTATCTCGCCCAAAAGGGGATTAAGAGTGGCTTCCAGGTTGGCAATAATTTAATGCCACAACAAACAGAAACATACAAATACAATATACATCATACATTAAAATCAGTAAAATCATAAAAGTCACAACATATCAGTACATTAAAATAAACTGTTAAAACCACACATCCTAAAAGTGATGACAATTGGAGTCTCTTATTTATTGTATATGTTCTCTAACTTTGGTCATCTTGGGGTTTTGGATTTCAGCTTGACCCAGGTATTCTGCAAGCTGAAGTCCAAAATGGCTGGAGAAGCAAAGATTGAAAACCAGTGTCCTATTGGGTTCTTCCATTGACATTACGCAATTGGGTTCCCACCAGAGTCTGGAGATGTTACTGTTCCCAATTTAACCTCCTACTTTCCTAAGGTCCACCAAAGGATGACTGCAAAAGCTATGTCACTGCATAGTATGGGGAAATTATAATTTTCTAAATACATTCCAGACCTAGTTTAACACTGTGGAAGTGTGAACTCTGCAGTAGTGTGGTGTACTTCCGGTGTTTGCTTCAGCTGCAAAGTACTGTTGGAGAAAAGACATCTAAGGTACACCTTGGTGAACCCTAGATTTCTTGGGTTAGCTAAGCTCCCAGAGCTGTTGTAAGCAGCTGTGCAAAGCTGTATGGTTAGCCAAGCAGCCCACAGATGTCAATGTATTATTATTTTTCTTACCTTGGCAACACTGGGGTCTGTTTGGAGACCTCAGTGTGCTGACTTCCTTGCAGAGAATGAGTAATTCACTCAGTCCGTGTTATTAATTAGAAGATTAGCAGCTGTCAGGGGTGAGCTTGTCTGCTGGGGGGAGTTCTAGCTAGGCCTGGAGCATGACTAAAGGGAGCACCAATCCGTTCCCCTTCTGGTATTGGGGGCATGGGGGGTTGGAGTAGGAGTCTGCTTTCTCCATTAACACTCCAGTGGAGGGATATGAAAGGGATTCTGAGATCCTAAGTGCCTTGAGAAGGGAACCTGGCAAAAAGTTTGTTGCTGGCAGCTGGGACTGAGGCAGCTGCAGGAAAGACAAGTTCCAGGGATAAGGGCTAAAGGTCTTCTGCAAACGTGCAAAGTGTGAGTGCGGGGCATTAGGAGAAAAAACTTCCTAAGCCTTCCTGGCAGCTCACAAAAGCTGTGAAGCTTGGTGTGAAAAAGAAGTGCAAGGGAAGCAGGAGCAGTTAAGTGCCTTGATGCTCTCTGATCACCTCTTTTCTTTACAATTCCTAGGGTCCTCTTGGGATAGGGGAGATCCCCGGTTTCTTGGTTTCTTCATACAGTTTCAGGCTTTCCTCCCTTACTGCAGGAGCTTCAGAGGAAGTTCAGAAGAAGTTCATAGCAAACCTTTTAACATACGTTTAGTTTCTTCAGAGGAGAGCAGAGTACTGGAAATATAGGGCCCTTCCACACAGCCCTATATCCCAAAATACCAAGGCAAAAAATCCCACAATATTTGCTTTGAACTGGGATACCCGAGTCCACACTCAGATAATGTGGGATTTTCTGCCTTGATATTCTGGGATATAGGACTGTGTAGAAGGGCCTGTAGTGCTTCTTCTGTAACAACCTGCATTATTGCTAACTGGGCAACTTAAGTGGTTTTATGCACCCAGGAAGTACAAAGATTGCTACAGTTTCTGTCTCTTTACCCCCCCCCCCCACACACACACAAAGTGGGAATGAAATCCAAGCTGTTCCTTATTCACCTGTCTTTCTCTGTGTATTTCATTGTTTGTTTCTTCCAGTGTCATTTCTTTTAATTCTGCCCTTTCACACAGTTTCCTCCAGAGTTAAGAATCTTTGGTAGCACCCAGTCTGAATGTCACCAGCCATATCATGAGGAACATGCATTAAGTAGCATATTCTGCTAGCAACCGCAGTCAGAAAGCCACCAACCATATCATGAGAATCTTCCTGGAAATTCACAGTGATGTGTCAGAGGAGATACTTATCTGTAATGCTGCTTGCTTTGTGCTAAGATGCCTTCAGGTGTGACATTGGGCCTCCTTGGTGGTTGGTCCCTTCTGGTACAACTGCTTCTTCTCCATTGTCTTCCTCCAGAAATCAATACATTTTTACTCAGGTAAACTTTTAAGAACTGGTTGCTATTAACGGGTGTTGATTGCTATGCTTTAAATGGAAATGCATTTTAAAACAAATTTGTTTAATTGTTTTTGGATATTGTAATCGGTGTGTGTGTTCAACTACTTTCAAAGTAAAGACCACCCAATGAAAGAGGAAACAACACTTTGAAACCATTAACAAAGGATTTGGAAGTCTCAGAAGTTTTGAAAAGTTTTGAACTTTTGCTGTGAAAATTGAAATTGACTTTAGATCCGAACCACCAGCGCTCCTACATCCAAAATGAGTTTTGAACCATCTTTTGATCAAACAAATCTATAAATCAAATATTGACAAAATTACAATCAATGTTTTGCATTTAAAGAAGTGTGAAACAGCTGTCTTTTATCAACTCATGTCAACAAAAATGCTGTTAAAGAATTTATTGTTTTATACACATTTTAATTAATGTTGGGTAATTAGCTTTTATAAATAGGTTATATTGGTGCCCCCTTGTTGTGGGGAAGAGGCTTGCGTACCCTAATAAAGTTGTGAACTATGCTGGCGGTGGCATAATAGCCACTGGTAGGGCCTCCCATGCCAGTCAGGTCACAACTGAAGGGTCTGACAAAGAGTGTCAAAGGGCAGGATGGGCTCACTGGCCATTGGCAACCATCCTAGGAGAAAGAAAACTCTGATTTCAAACCTGGGCAGATGGTGCTTGTTTAACCCTGTAAGGTCAACTATCTAGAGAAGG
Source organism: Anolis apletophallus (assembly GCA_030556195.1). Lineage (NCBI taxonomy): Eukaryota > Metazoa > Chordata > Lepidosauria > Squamata > Anolidae > Anolis > Anolis apletophallus. The sequence goes on from JARBWK010000004.1 coordinate 76,433,349, forward strand.
AAACTCGAACCAAACCTACGACTGGAGGACCTTGCTGCCACCATCCAAGCTTGCAAGGCCCCGGCAGATGAACCTTTGGTTTAAAGGGTGAGGCCAGTTCTGTGCACACTGCGCTCCACCAGTAAAGTCTATTGCACAGGCTCGAAGGACACATCCAACCTCCGAATCATCAACGCGCTTGTAGAAAGCGTGGGATGAGTCCTTCCTGAATCTTTGTTCGCAAAGAAAAGCCAAGAGAGAGAGATTACAGAGCAACCAACTTTAATTCATTAATAGTACAGACATCTCCAGGTTTACCTAATACAGTTATAATGTAAAGAAAAACCACAAATAGAGTTAAAACTTGGCATTATACTAAATTTCTTTTGATGGGATGCTGGCTACTTTGAGGTACTCTGGTGTCGCTGTAAGAAGATCCTCCATTGTGCATGTGGCAGGGTTCAGGTTGCATTATAGTGGGTGGTCTGTGATTTGCTCTTCTCCACACTCTCATGCCGTGGACTACGCTTTGTAGCCCTATTTCTTAAGGTGCCAGAGAGCAGTCTGTTCAGCGCCTTCCAAGTCACCCAGTCTTTTGTGTGCCCAGAAGAGAGTGTTTCCCTCTTGGGTGCACAGAAGGTAGGTAGTTTCAGATGAGAAATTACCTAGAAGTAAATCTCACTTATTCTCAAGTAAATGTGCATAAACATATTTGAACATACTGAAATCCTATACACCACTGATTCTCAAAGTGGGCGGTACCGCCTCCTGGTGGGCGGTGAGGCGATCCAAGGGGGTGGTGGGAGGCTCAGGGGAATTTGGGGGGGCGGTAAACCCCTTTAAGGGGGCGGTGAACAATTGGCCATTTAGGAGGGGTTGTGCGCCCTCTTCTTTGGCCCCGCCCCCTTTGCTTTGACCTGCATATTAGATATTTGGATTAGAATTCGTAAGAGTAGCAAAATTATTTATGAAGTAGCAACGAAAATATGGTTGGGGGTCACCACAACAGGAGGAACCTTATTTAGGGGTCATGGCATTAGAAAGGTTGAGAACCACTGCATATCCTTCTGTTTATTTACTATTAAAGTTAAAAAAAATTCTAGGGGGGCTGTGAGTATATTTTTTTACTGGAAAGGGGGCGGTAGGCCAAAAAAGTTTGGGAACCACTGCTATACACTATACTCAAAAAGTATGGCCCATTAAATTGACTAGGTATGTATAGGAATGCAACCAACTGAAATGTTTTTATATGAGGGAAAATTTCAATCAAGAGGGATTGGGTAAGAAGGTGCATATGTTCAAATTCTGATGATGCAGAAACAGATCTAGATGGAAGTAATAAATTCATTAATTAAAAGGGACACGATTAATCCACTAAAACTGGTAGACATCTCTAGTGTAAGCACAACCTGATTTTGACTGACATTAGACTGTGGAGCCACCTGAGCAAAACTGTATTTAGAAAGGTCTTATTAATCGACCGTTTCCTCTTAATGGATGGAATCCAAACTATTTAATGCCACAACACCTCAACTGCGTGTACCAAATGAGCATAAATTGAACATGTCAAACAAATTGTGAGTGTAAGGTTATTTTAAAAATCCAAAACATATGGTAAATGTGAACTGAATAATTTCTGAAAAAAATATAAACATGTTTTACTAACTGTGTGCTTAATTTCACAGTCCTTTTTTCTACTGTATCCTTTTTTTTAATGAATGCCCTATTTTGCAGATTTTGCAAAAAATGTAATGGGTCTTTTTAAAATTAATGATTGGAAGCGGAGATTATTTATACTCAGTTTATGTCAACAAAGATTGGGTTAATTTTCAGCTAAACAGCAGGTGAAAGTCCATGTGCACCATTTAAATTATTCAGCACAAAAAATTTAAATCTACTATAATAGGTGAATTCATAGCCAGCTTTGCTTTGCAGCTTAGGATAGGAAAATGACCTCTAATAATAATAAAAACGCCTCATAGAGTGCTTACTCTTCAGTTGCCAGCTTGCCACTAAGGACCTGATTAGCTATAAATTTATGGGAATTTGCAATAACGGGTGTTTGCCTCCTGATAATGTTTTCTGACACATTTCAGGAGACTCAGCTGATCTGTGTTAGAGATCACTGTACAGAATCTGCAGTTTATACAGGCAATAAGTAGACAGAAGGTCCATTTGAGACCTTTAGCAATAGAGAAGCACATAAGGAAAGCAGTTTCCATAGAAACATGCCCCAAAGCGGTCGTTAGTATAGGAAAAATAGTTTTATGATTATTTCAATGAAGCCTCATCTTTTTTCCCCCCAGTACTAGGTAAATAAAATAGGTACAAGGTCAGTAGAATGTGGAAATGGTGCTTGGAACATGGTATTTGGTGCTAGTTCTACCAACATACACCACAGACTTCCATAAAGAGTCACATTTAAGATATTGGCAAATTCCAAAACGGCAACCATGTTAGTCCCATGAACCAAAACTTCTCAAAGGGTATGGCGTCTTAGAAGAGTAATGTAAACTTTTGTAAAACATCTAATCCTGGAGCAGTTTTTGCTGTGGAAACATTATTTTTGGAATATTTCAGCATTGCCTACGGGATAGGGATACTTTTACATCAATTTAGCCCAAACACCTAAAACAGAGGTGACAGCCATGTTTGATTCTGGTCCTTACCCCAAGAAACTTGGACCGACACACCTGAGGCTGTCCTGTGACATTTTGGTTTTAACGGGTTTTAAATTAAATTTTAAACATTATTCTTTTTAAACTGTTCTGAACTGATTTTAATGGATGCTCGGAGATCCTCAGATATAGAGTGAGGTATAAATATTTCATTAACTAACTAAATGCAATGATCACAAAAGTTTTGTGTAGAGAACATAGGTTTCAAAGTTTCTCAGTGAGTTGCTCAAAAGGGAGGGAATGATACTCCAAGTCCCCATCTACACTGAGCATTTAATGCAGTTTGAAGCTAAATTCAAATGTCAGCAACCAGACAGCAAACTTCCACAAAAGCACATGAACTCATAATCCTGGCCTCAAACTGGTTCCAGGATTTCCTATGACATCATCTGCAAAATCACCTTTTTCAAGATGCATTAAATACATTAAATGCTCAGTGTAAATAGATCCCAAGGCTCGATTCCTATTGGTTGGTTTCAACTGGTGTAGATTTATTGAATCAATGGTTGAAAGCTGTGTAAAGATGTAACTGAATCCAATGGATTCAATGGCTGTACTCTACATGTCCACATGCAATTTCGAGCCAGTTTTCCCAGCTAAGTCCAGCATTCCACTGCATCACAGAACAATATAATCCTATACATTTAAAAATATGCTTAGTTGCAGGGAAATGAATATTATTTTAGAGCCACAAACTGCAGCTCAAAATTATGTGTTTCCAAACTAAGACATATTAGTTACATTAACTAGGAGCTGCAGTGACACAATGGGTTAAACTCTTGTGCTGGCTGAACTGCTGATCTGAAGGTTAGTGGTTCGAATCTGTGATATGGGGTGAGCTTCTGTTTGTCGGCTCCAGCTTCCCATGCAGGGACATGAGAGAAGCCTCCTATAGGCTGGTAACACATCCGTATGCAATGCACAGATATCTATGGCAGCAACCAACAAAACAACAATGTACTGTATGTGTGTGACTCGAACTATGTCTCAGAGTAAGTTACTTCATGCTGTATTACTATGTCGAGAAAACTTCTAAATTCATAGTAGTAAAAGTACAATTCTCATATTATAATTCAACTAAGGATATACTATTAACAAAATAAGTAACAAATATAAAGAAAAAACATATAGAAACATCCAGTCCTAATAAGTCCTGGAGCTACGAAAGATCTTGAGTCCAATACCAGTGGTAGTAAAAAAAAAATCCAACTTCCAAAATAACAACTTCTATATTAAAGTAGATTCTTCATGAACTCCTAACACCAGGAGCAACACTTCAGCTTCCAAAATAATGACTTTTATATTAAAGGAGATTTTTCATTGACTCATAATGCCAGGAACAGCAAAACAATGTCTCCCAGTTTGTTTCCCTTGTTTCATTATGCCTTCTTTGGGTGTTATGCCAGTCTTATCTATAATGCTTGACTACACTGTTAGTAACTTTGGCTCTGTTGTGAATGGAGTTATGTAACGAGCCTGATACCAAATTTTTAAATGCATTATGAACAAGCGCTGAAGAATATATTCATTCTAACAATCATCTATCAAAACGGTTTTTAGACTTTTATTTAGGCTGATGGTTAAGGATGAGACTAGAAAAGAATTGGGATATTTTAAGCATTTTAACACCCCGATTAGAAAAGAATGAAAATGTTCTTCTCACAGTACTTTTCCTAAAAATGTTTTGGAGGGAAGAAAGACTAATAGGATCTGATGATGGTTTGACAGATATGTTTTACTTTTTCTAAAAGATGTATATTTTATCCTTCCATTATAGTAATATTTGTACAATTGTTCTCTCTCTTGCTCTCTCAAAGAATTTGGGATGTAGTGTAGGAGCCAATTGGGGGCATCTTCTACTTGTAACACTCCCACATTTTCACAGGGCTTCTTTCACCTCATTTTCTCACCAGAAACAAACAAAAATGATTAATAAAATGAGCTAGGTGCACTGTGTCATTTAACTAATCGCACTAAGAGATGTCCTCTAGAAGTGTGTGGAGCACTATAAAGATAATTGTCTCTCAAGAAAGTATCTTAACAACTTTAAAAAATAATCAGACAAGAAGGCTAAAGCATCATAAATGATTAGTCTACTAAAATGTAAACCTCTCATTCTGTTAAATCAGAAATAGGAAAGAACATGTGTGGGGAACTAAATGAACATTTATTGGCAGGAAATTCCACAGCTTACTATTGATTTCTCATAGCTATTTTACTATGTCCTAAAGTTAAGCAGAATCAACCCCGGTGCCACACAGCTGAATAAAATCCCACATTATTGGCTTTGAACTGGGATTTATGGCAGTGTGGACTCAGATAACCCAGTTATAAGCAGATATTGTGATATTCTTTTGCCTTGATATTCTGGGTTATATGGCTGTGTGGAAGGGCCCTAGGTCTTCTAGCATGACTCTATAGCAGGGGTGCTCACACTTTTTCAGCATGCGAGTTACCTATAAAACAACCAAGTAAAAATGATCTACCTACCCACTACAAAAATGTGAAACAAATAACACAATATTTGTTTTGAATTGGGTTTTCTGAGTCCACACTGCCATATAATCTGATTCAAAGTAGATAACATGGGATTTTATTCTACTGTGTGGAAAGGACCTCAGATAACCCAGGGCCGGCAGCACTTTTGCGGCATCAGGAGCCTGCAGGGCAGGACTGAGCCCTCCTCACGCCCTGCCTGCGATCTACCAGGATGCCCTATGCCTGGGCTGACCAACTGGCGGCCCGCAGGCTGCACACGGCCTGCCAGCCCCTTGGCTGTGACCCCCTCCTTCAAATTAATAGTAAGTAAATACAAACCTTTTAAAAAAAATTTGAAAAAAAATCCCCCTCCAGGGGGGCGGGGCCACTCGCTGGTTGCGGGGCTGCTCGTGGGCCGCCCCTTTTCGGCGGGGCCTGGTGACATCAGCAAGCGAAAAGGGACGCCGCGCATGCGTGCCAGGGCGCTTGGTGATGCCGGCGTGGCGCCGGGTTCCTTCCACCTCCTCCTCCTCAGTGGTGAGGAGGAAGGTGGAAGGACCACTCTGGCCCGGCGCCCCTGGCGCGTGCACAGTGTCCCTTTTCAGTGAGGCCTGGTGATGTCAGTAAGCCCCACCAAAAAGGGATGCCGTGCATGCGCGCCCGGCGGCGCCGGTGCGGCGCCGCCTTCCCTCCATCTCTTCCTCCTCACCGCTGAGGAGGAGGAGGTGGAAGGAACCCAGTGCCACGCCGGCGACACCAAGTGCGCCCTGGCGCGCATGCGCGGCGTCCCCTTTCAGCGGGGCCTGCTGACGTCAGCAAGCCTCGCTGAAAAGGGGCGGGCCGCGCAGGATGCTGGCGTGGTGACGTCAGGCGTGGTGACGTCAGGCGTGATGTCATCAGGCGCGTGACGTCAGGCGTGGTGACATCAGGCATGGTGACGTCAGGCGTGGTGACGTCAGGAGCGACCCCGCCCCCCGCAAGTGCCCCCCCCGTGGCCCCCAGGTGATTACTCAGCGGAATTCCGGCCCCTGAGCCAGTAGAAGTTGGACAGCCCTGCCTTACGCGATCTACCAGTAGATCGCGATCTACCTAATGAGCACCCCTGCTCTATAGTTAACTTTTGCTGGAAGCTGACCATGGAATTACATTGGAAAACCTAGAATTTTTCTAGCAAGGTGTTTCTCTATAAATATCTGAAATCTCCAGCATAACGGGAGGAAGTTCACTGTGGTCCCTTTCACCCTGCCCTATTTCTCAGGCCCTGATCTCAGATTATTTGCTTTAAACTGGATTATATGGGTCCTCACTGCCAGATAACCTGGGACAGATAATCTGGGACCAGATCCTGGGATATAGAGGCAATGTGGAAGGGGCCTATAGAGTCACACTGAAGGACCAAAAGTATCATAGAAAGAACATTTAAAATCAAATATGTTAATAATTAAATATGGAAAAGTCAAAACTGAAAATGTAGAGACTACTATACTAAGATGGGAGACCACCAATGAATACCAGGTGCTGTGGGCTATATTTCAGAGGAAGGAACTGGCAAACAATCTCTGGCGGTTCCTTGTCTAAGAAAACCCCTTGGAATTCATGGAGTCTCCATAAATCATCAGGTGATTTAAAAGCTAATGTACACACACAAACATGTACTTCATTTCCAGTGAATGTAAATCCATATGTTTGATGTATGTCTCCCACATTTTTACACAAAATATGCAGCAGATGATGACAACCGTTTGGGATATTAAGGATGGTATTCAATTCTGTTGTTGCATAGGTAAGTTGGAGAAACGCAGCCTTCCCTCCTATTGTATCCTAAAACCAGATATGGAAAACTGGTAAACTTCCACAGCTGACTATCAAGTGGGCCAGAAATTGAAGGGTGGGAGAAGAAAGTTCTGCTGTAAACCAAAGTAGACTGTAGGACAGGGGTCAGGAACCTTTTTGCCTCAGAGAGCAATGAAAGCAAAATATTTGGAAATTTATTTCAGTGAGAGCCATATAATATATATAATATATTTTAAGATTGAATTCAACTAAATGTGAGTATATACATACATACTATGAGAAAAGGATTCCTCTGGCAGAATGACGGTGCATATGTCTAACCAAAGAATCCATGGCGCAGACCAAGACCGATGCTGGAGCATCCAGCCTCCCACACCACCCCTTTTTCTGATTTTTGTTTTGGGCAGCATTCAGATGACAAGATACAAAGGCCAATCTTTCTAGGCTGGCCAACAAAACACACCCTGGAGGTGCAGGTGGAGAGAAAGGCCAAGCACAGTCAAGATATAATAGAAAGACACCCATAAATTCAATGAATGAATTAATAATAAATAAACCAATAAATAACAATTACGCATAAATCAACATATACACGGAGCGCCAACAGAGGATTCTACTTGAAAACAAAACTTTCTCCCCCCCTCTCTCTCTCTCTCTCTCCCTCCCCCCCTCTCTCTCTCTCTCTCTCTCTCTCTCTCTATATATATATATATATATATATATAAGATTGTTATTATCAAGGCAGCTTCTACAGCAATCTGGAGAACCAATAATGATCAAGTCAAGGCATTTGTGGCTATACCAGGGATGGGACAGCTTGGGCCCTCCTTCCAGGTGTTTTGGACTCCCACTCCCACCATTCCTAACAGCCTCAGGCCCTTTCCTTTTTCCCCACAGCCGCTTAAGTAGCTGAGGGGGAAAGAAGAGGCATGTGGCTGTTAGGAATGGTGGGAGTTGGAGTCCAAAACACCTGGAAGGAAGGCCCAAGTTGGCCCAGGCCTGGGCTATACTAACTAAAGTTATATATATTTTGATTCTGCTCACATACAAAAAGAAAACTTAGAAGAGACATGGGAAGAGGAGAAAAGGGTAAAGCCAGATTCCAGCGCTTCACAAGCAATAATAAAGCTTGTTATGGGGGGGGGGGGGAGGGAGCCTGTGAAGAGGGCAGTAAAGGCACCCAATCATTATGGCGGGGAGAGAGGGGAGATCTTTGAGGTCTAGCAAGCCTGATGGAGAGGCACCTGGAGGAGGATGACCTGCCTGTTCTCGGAAGGGTGGCACTTGTTGATGTCCTCGTGAGGCCCGGGGAGCTGTAGAAAGTGGCCGGGCAGTACTTGCAAGGGAAGGCCTGGGCAGCGCGGAGGGGGGGCGCAGGTGATGCTCCTGTCCGCCTTTGGTCGGGAAGGTTTCTCCACACGCAGGGCATGGGTGCTGCTGCTGTTGTTGTGGAGGAGGCTGCTGACCCTCCTCAGCATCCGTAGAAAGATCCTCTGCAGCCTGCTCCTCCTCGTGGTGGGCACTCTGCCGCTGGAAGCGCTTGACGCAGTCCTCGTGCTCCTCAACTGCCACCAAGCTGGGGCTCTCGCACTCGCATCTCTTATGCTGCTCGCTCTCGCACCCTTTCGCTGGCTCATCTTGCGCCGCTTTGGCCTTCCCCACTGCAGTCTGCCTGGGTTTGTGCGCTGCCCCGTGGAGCCTGGGAGCCAAATGCAATCATCAAAAGAGCCACACCTGGCTCGCGAGCCGTAGGTTCCCGACCGCTGCTGTAGGACATAACCCTTAGTAATAGCACACAGAATAGGGTTAGTAGTGTCTGGAATATATAAAACATGAATAGATGCATGAGATTCATTATTTATTTCTTTTAGTACTTCCAGTGGATTTAAAACACAAATTTATTAATTGGTATGGCACATTAATCTCAGCACTCACAGATTTTGATTCAAAATGATATTTTAATTTAAGTGGTCCACTGTGGATTCTAATGCGGATAGTATTATCTTTTTAAAAAAAGAAAGTCAGTATCTTTCAGTCAATTTGAAAGTTTCCCAGCAATAAAGGATTTTTTAACTTTTGATAGAATGATAATTACCTCATACCACTACAATATTCACCTCTATTGAACAATTATATTCATGATAAGATCCAGTGCTGCTTTGTTGCAAAGTGTGCACAGTGTGGCCAAGAGCCACTGGCAGTCCTGTGGAAAAATGATTTCTTTAAAGGCTAAAAATGCCACTATACCTCTTGGTCATCTTCTCTAACCAATATTGTCTCATCTGATTGTCAACTGAGTGTGAAAACCTGGTATTTCATATATCCTTTATATGAACTACTTCAGATTCTATATAACTCCAAAACTGCTTTCTTGTATTAAAAACAAACAAACAAAATCCAGGAATTCTCCTGGATGCATCATTGAGCCTAGAACCCCATGTTTCGGCGGTGTCCAAGGGAGGTTTTGCACAACTAAAACTTGTGCGCCAGTTGTGCGTATGGGAAGTCAGACTTAGTCATGGCGATCCATGCTCTGGTTACATGACATATAGGTTACTACAACACACTGTACGTGGGGTTGCCTTTGAAGACTATTCAGAAGTTCCAATTTGTCCAAAGGGTGGCAGTCAGGTTGCTCACTGGAGTGGCGTACACCCCCCCCCCCCGGGATTATGTCAGCTCCGCTGATTGCCGGTCTGCTACCAAGAACAATTCAAAGTGCTGGCTTTTGCCTATAAGCCCTAAATGGTTCTGGCCCAGTTTACCTGTCCGAACGTATCTCCCCCTATGAACCATCTTGGAGATTCAGATCTTCTGGGGAGGCCTTCTCTTGGTCCCACCTTCTTCGCAAGTGCAAGTGGTGGAGAAGAGAGACAGGGCCTTCGCAGTGATGGCCCCTCAGTTGTTGAACTCCCTCCCCAGTGAAATCAGATCAGCCCCCTCCTTCCTAGCCTTCAGAAGGAGAGTAAAAACTTGACTCTGGGGCCAGGCCTTCGGAGAAGCAGTGCAGTAATATAATATAATTGGAATATGTGCAATAACTATGATTTTTGGATGGTGTGACTTTAATATTGAATGTAATTTTTAAATTTTAATATGTATTTTAATTCAATGGATTTTAAGCTTAATGTTGTAAGTGTTTAAGGCAATGAATAATTGTCATATGTAAGCTGCCTTGAGTCCCCCTTGGGGTAGAGAAAGGCAGGGTATAAATAGGGCAAATAAATAAATAAAAACATTATTTGTTAAGGACAAATATCCTATTCCTTTGTTAAACTCTTGTTAAACCTTTGTTTTTAGGACTTCTTTCATTTCAGAACCATAACTGGTTTTCTGAAAGTCTAGTGAGATTCTTAAAGAGACATTATGAGGTCACACAAGTAATTGGAAAAGGAGAGGAAAAGAGAGATTGATTTTAAGAGGGAAAGAACAAAAAGCATTATGGCATCTTTAACTCAGTATTTTGCTACTTGAAGTACTAGTACTAATAATGAAGAAAAGAATGAATCTCAAGAAAAATTATTCTTCCAGTGAGTGCTGAGACAAACTTCTTGCATATGTGTGTGTGCGCGCGCGCATGTGTGTGTGTGATGCCAACACTTCTTTGCAAAGAACTATGTTGAAACAGCTGCGACTTTTTAGGAAATTTCTAATGGTTACAGTCTGCAGACAATTCACTGAGGAAATAGTGGAATTCCCCAAGCAAATTGTCCATTGGGAATTATTCACTAAGTTCAAAGCAATGAGATGGAGCTAGACAAAACAGCGAAAGGCGCTGGGAAATCAGAATATTGCATACAGAGAGTTACATATGTTAGGCCTAGCTCTGGCGTTTTTGCTCTTTGGAAGCAAATTTTCAGATAACTTGAATCAATCTATGCAGTGGGAAAGACGTTCCTGAAGGTTTTATTGCCTGTAATGTGTTGTGCAGCTCAAGACTGCCTTTTTGTTTGGCCTCAGTAATTGTTTGCAAGAAGCTGTCATCTGTTTTGTTTACATATTTAAAAAATTAAGACAAGTGAAGCATTTATTGCCCCTTTAATTCACAAAATGAAATGGCAACATGGGAAGAAGAAGAAGAAAACAATGGTGCTTTGTGTGAATACATATGGAAAGATAGTGACTATTTTTACAGCTTCCAAAAGTTATGTTTTAGTCAAACTTAATACAGCCAGACCTTTTCCAGGCAGCAAGAAGCAAAGGGGGTTCTATACCTGTGCAATTTTAACAGGAAGAGAACGAGAGGCTTTTATGTCTTGATCCTAAACACATTTATTTGCAACTAAATTCCATATGGACCAAGGGGGCTTATACCAAATAAGGGCCAGCTCAGATATGCATTTTCTTTGCTTGACTGACAGGGGTCACACAGAATACCAGATGACCGTAGGCTATGCCCAAAAGCAAGTGTTAATGTGCATGTGTGAATATGGCTTTGTGGATGAAATTTCACAGGTGAAACTTGCCTGTCCTCAGTGCTGTAAGAGCAGTGATTCTTAGCAGACCCACTTTATGCTATCACCAATGTATTGCTGTGCGTTGAGGAGTCAAGCATCCTTCAAGCATAACCCACCTCGTAGGATTGTCATAAGGATATAATACAGTGGGGGAAAAGGTAAATGAATAAACTTTGATTCTGTTTGAGGGCAGAGGCTCCAGAAAGCAATTTTTTAAAGTTGTAGTTCTAGCAACCATTTTACTATATCCCAATTTTCCTCCATAAGATGAAAATTCAGAGATTGGGGGGGATGTTTTTCTCTCTCTTCAGACTACAAAATCTCATTGAGATAAGTTCTTAGGAAACGTCAGTATTTTCAGATTACAAGGCTTAGGCTTTCTCAAGTAGTCTTCGTGATGAGATGGAGGAATCTCATAATGAAATCACTACCCGGAACACTGTTTATGCATGTATATTCCTCATTTGTCTTGGTGCTTTTAATGTGAATGCCATACTCTACACAGTGGTAGCAGTGCTTTATATATCATTAATGACATCATAAGGAAGGAGTCTTTATAACATCATTCTTGTTATAACATGATCAGTGATTACCCCACTGTGGTCTCACAACAGTGGCCCCACAAAAATCCTGATCTGACAACCGTAGTCAGTTCTTTTTTCATATTTGGCTTTCAGTTACACAGACAAAGTCCCTGTTATTTGCTGTATCGGGAACCCCTGGGGGTGCCATGGGTTAAACCCCTGTACTGACAGGACTGTCTGCTGATCCGATCCAGCTTCTCATGTGGGGACATGAGAGAAGCCTTCCCTACGGGATAGTAAAACAGCCAGTTCTCTCACACCAGAAGCAGCTTCTCAAGTTGCTTCTGACATGGAAAAAAATGCTGTATGACAACAGACATGACACAAAAGTCATAGGAAGGAGGGAGCAAGCTTGATTACTGCTGCCCTGGAGACTAGAACGTGGAACATTAGGAAGAACTTCTTGACTGTGAAAACTGTTCAGCAGTGGAACTCTCTGCCCCGGAGTGTGGTGGAGGCTCCTTCTTTGGAAGCTTTTAAACAGAGGCTGAATGGCCATCTGTAGGGGGTGCTTTGAATGGGATTTTCTAGCTTCGTGGCAGGGGGTTGGACTGGATAGCTCACGAGGTCTCTTCCAACTCTATGATTCTATGATTCTATTCCATTGTCAACAGTAAATTTTATCAATAATTTTAACTGATATAATTTTATTAAAAGATTTGTAGGGTGTGGCCTAGAGAGCCAGTGTGGTGTACTGGTTTGAGCATTGGACTACAACTTTGATTCCTGGTTTTAACCATGGAAACCATCTGAGTGATCTTGGGAAGTCACATCGTCTCAACCTCCAGAATGCCTTTTGATAGGCTTGCCTTAAGGTAATTCAATATAAGTGAGAAACAACTTGAAGGCACAACACCACCACCACCATGTACCCACCACCTTGAAAATATCTGCCACTTTGTATTTCTGTCCTGGGGGAAACTGTCATGGGTGTAAACACAAGATTTAAGGCAAATTTGTGGCCTTCCACATACAACATCAAGAATTCTCTTCAAAACACCTTGCAGACCAACGTTTAGGAAACACTGGTCCAGACACTTAGTTCTTTGGGGCTTTAAATTTCAAGTTAAGAATTTTAATTGTCTACAAACTCCATATAAGTATACCAAGAAATCATTTCCTGGTATGCTCCTTAAAAGTTTTTCTTTTCATGCTTCTTCAGATTCTAGTTCTTTCATACCACATAATTCAGCACTGCTTAAGAGCATCCAAATTCCATTTTTGCCTCAGCACAATGCAAAAGCTGTAAAGGCTGGCACAGCAGCTTGCCTGAGTAGCCTAGCTTTTCAGAAATGTATGCTTGAAATACTTGGCAGCATAAGAAAGTCTTAATTAGAGCTTTTAAAATTAAAACTAATGAGGCTAAAAATGGTTTCTGGGGTTTGGACAGAGCAAGTGACTGTTCACATTAAGCAGGGACAGCTGAAGTGGAATGCGCTGCATTTGGAAGCATTTAGTAAGATCTGTCTTATTTGAACCACATTCTAACATTTCTCACCTGGTAACGTACACAGTCTGGGAATCTTCAAAAGAATCAGGGTTTGCTGTTTTACTTTATGAATCATGCATAGCAAGGAAAATTAAAATTTTGTAATAGACATTACTCTGGGATGGCGCATACACTAGAAAATCCATGTGCAGCTTGCTAAAATGCTTGCAGTGGCTCCTCTTTGTTGAACCTACTCGTATACGCATGGATTCAGATTTAATCCAATCAGTTCTACATCACATGTCTTTCAACATTTACAGAATATATTTTTTTCTAATTGTGACTGGTATGGAAGCAAATGAATCAAGAATAGGTTTAAATGAAAACCAGTCTGGGCCGTGTTCTCTGCTTTAACTTTACATCTGTACCTAATTAGGTTGCTCAATTTCCCTAAACTCAAGTCGTAAAATGGAAATAATCTGTGGCCCTGTTTGTATGTCATTATAGGGTTGCAAAGCTGCAAATCAACCCTGGTCTAAATGACCAGTGTCCAGCTCAACATGGACACTGTATGACATGGGGGAAAGGGGAAGACATGCTATTGAACAGTCATCTAGTTTTGTAAGAGAAGAAAAGTTCACAAAGTTTTTTTTAAAGTAGTGGATAGTGTCTGAGTATTTGCAGAATCAAGCATATTAATGTGGAAAACACATGTGCTTATTTAGACTCATATTATAGCACCAGGTCTTTAAACAAGCAAAATCTCATAATAACCATTCCTCTGAAAAATGTTTTGACCAACAGTATAAGACAGCACACCCAATTATACCTAGGTCTTTAGGTTTAGCCCCAAGTACATAGTAAAAAGGCTCCATCTTCTCCAGCACCACTCTGTGGCTGTATAGCATGTTAAAAGAAAGCAAGCTGGAACTTTTAACATTATTTCATCTGTGTTGTGCATGAGCAGAGCAGGCTCAGCCTTCAAGAAAGTAGAAGGGGGAAAGTTTATGCTATAGTTGAAGTTTCTGAATATCACAGGCCCTATTTAAATACTAGGGAAAGTATTTTCTGTCATTGGGTTGTTTGCATGGCAAAAACACATGAGCCCCATATTCCAAACTCAACTTTTGGTATGAGAAAAACACACACACACACACAATCAAGTAGGTAGATATTCTCCACACTCTGATCTGGCCACAACATAAAAAGTCCTTTTTACTTCTGATGAATAAAAGGTATATTCCATAACAAGTTCATATTCTGATCTTCAGAGAAAAGTGTCTCCCATAAATGGAAAACAAAAGAAATGTGAGTTGGATATCAATCTATCTATCCTCTATGTGATATTCCATTTTTCTCCCAGTATGAGAGTAGCTAGCGAGCAGATAAGGCTGGTCCTGCCACTAGGCCAGTGGTTCCCAACCTTTTTTGACCAGGGATCAAAAGGGTTATGAATCAGTTTTTTGTTAACTTTAGATTTGGTTTGGTTATTTGGGGTGCTGATTCAGAAAACTGCATTGGATAGACCTCATCTGCTCTCGTTTCTGATACAAAAATATGCCACCCAGTAGTCACCATCTGCTCGCCCACAGAAAACCATATTTAATAATCTAGAGCTGATGTGGCAGTAGTAATCTTTCATGCATAGCCAGTCTCTCCCTTCCCAACATCCCCGTTGCCTCAGCAGCACTATAAGAGGGTTTTGCGAGACCAGTCGCTCTTGTTGCCATGTGGTTTTGAGGCAACAGTGTAGTAATGGTGAGGCCGCAGACCATATTTTTGTTCTTGTGGACCACTGGTGGTCCATGGACCACAGGTTAGGAACCCCTGCAGTAAGCAGAGTGTCTCCAGTAGAAATAATTATGTAGTGTAGATAGACACTGAGAGTCAGCAATGTATAGTGGTTTGAGCTTTAGACGATGGCTCTGGAGACCTGGGTTCAAATTCCTGCCCAGAATCAGTTGCTGGATGATCCTGGAAAAGTTACACATTTTCAGTCTCAGTAAATCCCATGATAGGTTCACCTTAGGCTCACCATAAGTTGGAAATGACTTGAACACATAGAGCAACAATAGACATACTTCTAGTGCAACAATTCTTCCCTTTCATATCTATGTATATATATTCCACTTGGATCTGAGAGCCACAAAGACACACAGGGACATATATGATCCATAGGCTGTGTGCTGCCTCCCACCATGTCAATCATGGGTGATGGCTGCCATTTGGACAGCCCAGTTATGATTGTACTTTGAAATAACCTCTCAGTCTTTGCAGGATCAGTTTCCATTTAAGTTCCACTTTTCATCAAGCATCTGTACAAATTGTATTTTATGACTGTCTTCAATCATCAGAGACCAGAATACACCTCGCCACAGTGTGTCATCTTTTGCTTTCAACACATTCACCAACATCTTTTTTACAGTTGTGTTGCCGTTTCTGGAGTGCGAAACTGCGTCTGGGAAATCCCCAAAGGCATGCTGTAAATCCACCTCTTACTAAAGTGAGATTTCATTGCATCAATGTTGTATCATATATACACAATTTGGTGATGCTGAATGAACAGTTGGCCTTGAACTCCTCCTAGACCATTAGGTCACAACACAGGTCAGTGAAAAGGTAATTTTCTCTAGGTTTGTAATAAGGCCTGGGACTTGACCTTTGGCTTGAATGTCACAAGGTATTCATTATCTCCATACGAATGATATACACAGCCAAAGAAACATACATTTTTTATGGATCTGGATGAATGATCACTGATGGCTACCTTTCATTTGATGGTTTTGTGACCCAGATAAGCTCTTATTAGTAGAACTCATCAATTTCTAAAACAGAGCTCACTCCTTCACACTCATAGTCCCATTCATGTGTGGGATGTAGAGCAGAGGAGACAGGAGGAAGCCAGTAAGCAAAGATATATATCATTAAACTGGCATTCAGCACGTAGAAATGCAGTAACAATATCCCTTTGCTTAGAATTAAAGACGCCATGGACATCTTTTCCAGACATTCTGGGCTGCTTTGCCTAACTCTAATTTAAAATGACAAAAGCTGCATAATTTGCAAAGTTGCTGATAAATCTCAAAAGGGGAAATCTAACAGCCCCCTTCTCCTTCCCTGTTGTAGAGAAGGCCTGCCGAGTGTATGTTTGTGCATGTGCATTTTTACTGTTTCTAAAATAATTTCCCCATTATTTTATCTTCACTAAGGAAGCTGCTTCATACTGAGGGCCCTTCCAGACAGGTCCTATATCCCAGGATCTGATGCCAGGTTTTCTGCTTTAAACTGGACTATGTGAGTCCACACTGCCAGATAATCTGGGATAAACAGAAAATCTGTGATCAGATCCTGGGATATAAGGCCTATCTGGAAGGGCCCTGAGTCTGACCTTTCCTTCATCTAACCTAGTATGGTCATCTCTGACTGTCAGCAATGGCTTTCAGGGGGTCAAGACAGTTTTTTTTGTAGCATTACCTGGAGATCTTTGCATTTCCAAGTGACTTCCCGTATGAATGATAACTGGCCCTGGCTCTGCATAGCTTCCTTAATCAGATAAGGCAGAAGGAGTTCAGAATGGTATGTAGCTTGTTGTTGCTATAAACTTGCTGGAAAACTCTGATTTTTGATGACCCTATAATAGGGTTCTCTAGGCAAGATTGATTAGAGTTGCTTTTCTGTAGCCTTCTGGGCATAGCCTACAGCACCTGGCATTCTCTGGCGGTCTCTCTTCCAAGCAATGATCATGCCTTTGCTTGCCTTTGTGCCATGCCAATGTTAAAATGAAGGGACTAAAGAAACCCAAACCAAATTATTTTGGGAAAGCCGGCTCACCATATTCAGTCTCCCCAAACATAAACAGTTGTTGAGGTCTTGTAAGCTCCAGTCCAACCTCCATTGACTAAGATGTAAATAAAGGTTGGTTTCCTCTCCATTGGTAAGAAGTCTTTTGCCAGATGCACCTTGCCACACCATCAGTAAGAGAAACTGCAGTTGCTGAAATGTCTCCTTGTGTATAACTTTGAAAGGTGTGGAACTCCACTGGGGTGCATCACAACATGGTAAGGGTTCCTCTCTTAGATTCTCTCTTAGCTGATTTTTAAAAATTGTGTCAGAAGCAACTTGATAAATTGCAAGTCGTTTCTGCTGTGAAATAATTGGCTGTCTGCAGAGACGTTGCCCAGGTGATGCCTGGATGTGTTACCATCCTGTGGGAGGCTTCTCTCATGTCCCTGCATGGGAAGCTGGAATTGACAGATGGAAGCTCACCCCATCTTGTGGATTCAAATTGCTGACCTTCAGGTCAGCAGTTCAGCCAGCACAAGGGTTTAACCCATTGCGCCACCACGGCTCTCTTAGCTGATGATTCAGTCCAGTGAATGGTATGTAGGGCAGTTGAGGTGGGAAGATTCCATTTCAAGTTTCTTCAAGGCCCCTTAACATAGCATTGTTTCTAGTATGTAGCCCTTTGTAGTCAAATGAAAAGAAGTAGGTATTTTTGGCAAGATGCTATTGTATGCCATCAAGATTTTTTGGGGACAAGATTTGTTCAGAGAGGGTTTCCTTTGCCTTCTTCTGTGGCTGACTTTCCACATCTGAGTGGGAATTTGAATCCTTTTAAACTAATGTTAGTTTTCAAATTAGCCTGGGGAATTATGGGAATTGCATTCTAAAAAAAATTATCTCAAGCTTTCTGTTAGTACGAAGATTCAGGATTATGCTACAATATAATTCATTTACATAACTTCTTGACTGGTGAATGAATGATTTTATTAACATGATTCTGTTTTTGCTAAAATCTCCTTTTCTAATAGATTTAATGAAAACATTTTAAAATAGAAGGTCGACGTAAAGCCTCTGCTTCACACCACGATCATTCATAGTTGAAATTAATGTAGATGAAAATTAGTCTTTTCATTTAAAAATTACTTATGCAGCTTTCCAGCTCTGACACACTGGGTCTCTGCAAGAAATATTTCTCTGTCTGAGGTTGCTTTTCCTACAGTTGCCACTCAGAAAATGGCAGGAAGAGAAATAAAAAGGTCACCACATGCATGTTCTGTACTCAGAACTTTATTACTTAATGATGTATTGCTTGATGACTTGATCCAGTTCATATTCCCATATCTCAAAATTCAGCCTAACACAAGGAAGGAGCACCAAATGATGCTTCTTCCATCCCAGTAATAGTCCACAAGATAAAAAAGCTAGTCAAGTCAATTTATTACATGATGTCAGAGATCATTACAAGTATTACTACTGCTCCCTCCCAAAATACAGTGAATAAGGACCTCATCACATGTGGTGTTCGGTCTTTTCTAGGACACTTCCATAATGGAGCCAGAACAGAATCCAATGAATCCCATCACATGATGCAGGGCTACTTCCAGTGCTGCTGCATCCTGGCTCCCTCCTGGAAGCATCCTAGGAGAGAGCCCAGAAAACATGGGAGGCTCCCCATGTTGTCATTAGGTAAGCCAAGAAAAGTGTGGGGGGAGCCAGACAGCAATGGTGTTTCCCATAGGATGAGGAAGGAGGTGATGTGGGACATGGGATGATGGTTTCCTCCACTACTTCCTTGATTTGCTCCACTGCCTCATTGTCCCCTTGCTAGAAGACCTCAAGGTCCATAGTCCAGAATCCTGTTGAGGATTTACATATGTGTTAATACCATAGACACAATACTATAGAGTAAATACCATCCTTACCCTCTCAATCCCCACTTATAAGGAAGTAGCTACTGTAATTAAGGGAGGGTTGTTCCCCTGCTGGTCAGGAAGCAGCTAATGGATACGGTAATTCACCTCCCCATCCCCACCCCGAAAACAATCTCTAGTGCAACAAACAAGAGCATCGCCACCACTGTTACAATTTAGCCTTGCATTTCTTTTGTGGGTGGGACATTCAGTGAGTTGCTTTGCAAACAAAAAGGAAACAGATTCCCATCGCTCTCAGTGGTTCCTTTAAAGGCCAAAACATCTGGGGACGCCCAGGTTGAGAAGCACTGCTCTACATTATGGGAACAAAAGGAAATGTTGTTTGAGGGAGCAGATTTCTTATTGAGGGGGAAATGGCCCTCATTTTGTGTTATGCCAGCTATACATCTGATTTCAGATGCTAATGAAGCCAGCTATAGCCATTAGAGTCAATGGTGAGGAGTGCTGTACATTGCAGTATAGCAATATCTAAAGGCCTGTACAATTCCTGTACTAAGGGTTAGGAAACTCGTGCATTAGTTTCCCTTGAAAACTCCTGGATTAGTTAACCTTGGAAATCTGGTCGTGATATATTTTGAGCATCCTTTAGCCAGAATTCAAAATTCTGAAATACTCCAAAATTGCCCACGTGGATGGCTGAGATAGTGTTACTTTTGCTTTCTTGTGATTCAGTACAATTTTTTTGAAAATATGTATAAAATTACCCTCAGGCTAAGATATATAACCTTTCTCTAAGATCAGGCACTGTACCCGAGGACTGGAGGGAGGCAAATGTAACACCGATCTTCAAGAAAGGATCCAGAGGTGATCCAGGAAATTATAGACCAGTCAGTTTAACCTCAGTTCCAGGCAAAGTGATGGAAACCATTATTAAAGAAATATTACTAGGCACATAGAAGAACAGGCATTGCTGAAAGAAAATCAACATGGTTTCTGCAAAGGCAAATCATGTCTTACTAACTTGTTAGAATTCTTTGAGGGTGTAAATAAACACATAGATAAAGGGGACCCAGTCGATATTGTTTACCTTGACTTTCAAAAGGCTTTTGACAAAGTCCCTCACCAAAGGCTCCTAAATAAGCTCTTCAGCCATGGAATCAGAGGACAGGTCTTGTCCTGGATTGGAACCTGGCTAAACTGTAGGAAACAAAGGGTGGTAATAAACGGACATTTCTCTGGGTGGAAAGAGGTGAGAAGTGGCGTACCCCAAGGTTCAGTTTTGGGTCCGTCACTTTTTAATTTATTCATTAATGACCTGGATGTAGGAGTAAATTCTGAGGTAGCAAAGTTTGCAGACGACACTAAATTGTTCAGGGTAGTTAAAAATGAAACTGATTGTAAAGAGCTCCAGAAAGATCTCTCGAAATTGAGTGAATGGGCAACAAAGTGGCAAATGCATTTTAACCTAAACAAGTGTAAAGTCATGCACATCGGGGCAAAGAACCCCAACTACACCTACAAATTGATGGGGTCAAAGCTTTCCGAGACAAACCAGGAAAGGGATCTTGGGGTCTTGGTGGACAGCTCAATGAAGATGTCAACCCAGTGCGCAGCAGCAGTGAAAAAAGCAAATTCTATGCTAGGCATGATCAGAAAGGGAATCGAAAATAGGTCAGCAAATGTTGTATTACCTCTCTACAAATCGATGGTAAGGCCACATTTGGAGTACTGTGTACAATTCTGGTCTGCGCACCTTAAGAAGGATATAACGGAACTGGAAAAGGTACAGAAAAGGGCAACAAGAATGATCCAAGGGATGGAGCGGCTCCCTTATGAAACCAGGTTGCAACGCCTTGGTCTTTTCAGCCTTGAAAGACGGCGTTTAAGAGGTGACTTGATATAAGTGTATAAAATCATGCATGGGATAGAAAAGGTGAATAAAGAAAAATTATTTTCTTTGTCACAAAACACTAGGCCTAGAGGGCACTCTCTGAAGCTCCAAGGTAGGAAAATTAGGACTAATAAAGGGAAATATTTCTTCACCTAGAGGGTCATTGGGTTATGGAACTCACTTCCAGAAAAGGTTGTGTCAGCTGTCAGCCTGAACAACTTCAAGGCAGGATTAGACAAATTCATGGATACCAAGTGTATCGGTACCTGAAGGACCGCCTTACCCCGTACGTTTCCCCGAGATCACTGCGTTCAGATGAGCAAAATCTGTTGTTAATTCCATCAGTCCGCTCCTGCCACCTATCAACGACGAGACAAAGGGCCTTTTTCAGCGGCAGCACCAGTGCTCTGGAACGCCCTTCCGGACAGTGCCCGTGCCATTACGGAACTGGGCCCGTTCCGGAGGGCGTGCAAGACGGCCCTCTTTGGACTGGCCTTCAATTAGGCGCACCGACAATTACCATGCTGCATACCTCCTCACCGATGTATGACTATGTAACTGGTTTTAAATGTGGCTTTTATGTTTTTTATGTTTTATCGACTGTAGGGCCGCTTGTTGATATGTTTTTCAACCGCCGCCCATGTATTTGTGTTGTGATCCGCCCCGAGCCTGCTGGGAGGAGCGGAATATAAGAGCGAACATAAATAAAATAAATAAATAAATAAAAATAGTTACTGAAAAGGACATTCAAGTGCCACCTTGGAGTTGGTTGAGGTAGGCAGGATTTCCCTGGGTACTGGTTGTGGGGGGGTCGGGAGCAGGTCAGGGTTTTGCCCTCCCTTCTGCTCGATATCCCCGTGTACAACTGGTGGGCCACTGTGTGATACAGAATGCTGGACTAGATGGGCTGAGGTCCGATTCAGCACGGCTCTTCTTATGTTCTTATGTTCTTAATTTCATGTTTAGACCTGGGTCCCATTTCTAAGATTTCCCATTATAGGTACAATACAGATATTTCAAAATCTGAAATTCAAAACACTTCTGGTCTGGATAAGGGGTTGCCAACTTATATTGTTTCAGAATAAAGACAAAGAAAGTACAATTATCATAGCAGTTAGTTACACCAAGATGAAGCATGGATTGCAAAATAAACTAGTGAACAATGACTTCAGGTGAACAGTGCAGTAAAGCCACTCACTTTTAGTCAAAACAAAATAGTGCTCTTATTTGGGGAATTCAGCACATTGGATAGCTCCTTTAAAATCTGGACTAAAACCTGGAAAGGATTTGTAGCCACCACAGAAATTTGATACCTGTGAAAGGCTGTGCCGTTTTATGGATGTTGTCCACTTAAGTTTCTTTCTCTTTAGTTGGTCTTGATCCTAGTAAAGTGATTTCAGATTGTAGCCTTACATGAGCTGGATCATGCCCATTATGGAGCTTTGTTTCAGAGACATTATTCTCAAAATCCCCAACCCACTACTGTGGTCTCTATCTTTTCTCATCACTGTTGTGTGTGTGTGAGAATCATCCTTAGGTGTTAACAAACAAGATATAAATACAGATTACTGACAGAATGGAAACAATCATTTGGAAGAAAGACAGTATATTATCTACGTATATAATTTAAAAATTATCACACTGAAATGGCCATCCATTAGAGCCCACAATTTGAAAATACATTAAGGAGCAAATGATCAGAAAATGATGCTTGGAGGGAGGGGGAATTAATTACCACTCTGCATCTCAGAGAGTGTTTTTCCATTAGCTACAATTAGTACACCAAGGCTAAATTAAAATTATGCCCCATTTCACACTTATTACAAAGTAACATTAAGGAAAGGAAAGAACAAGAGCAGAGGGATGAGGGGTGGCTTAAGTAGTCATTAATGTATTGGCATTTCTGAATCACCTCCGAGCTAATCACTCATTCAGTCCTTTTAATTGTGTTTATTTAACTAATTCATGTTAGCGTAGATTCTGTGATAAAGTTGTGCCTTTAGTGAAACTGCTAGAAAAGTTTTGGGGAGGGTTCCATTAAACCTACTGACCAAAACTCATGTTTGTTTGTTTTTGTTTTTTAACATTTGTGTGTTATAACACAGTGCATTTTAAGTGGTTTACATTGAATACAATAACATTATTTAACAATAGAATGTAAAATCATGATATCAAATGCTGCATAAAATAGGACAAAAGAATGAAACTCAAAATGAAAATTTTCTGGAGTAAAACAAATACTTTCAATGAAACAGGAAATAACACTTTCAAACCAGGAACAGAATTTCTTTATTATTAAAAAAATGTTTTTATAAAAACTTTTTGAAATTCGCCAAAACATCTATGTATAAGTCAAACATTCTGAAATTTGGTGAGCTAACAGTGGTCAATATGTTCTACCACTGAAGCAAGTTTCATCAGGATATCTCAAAAAATGAGGAAAAGAGAGCCCCCTCAAGATTCCCCATGTGTTCTTTAATGTGCATGCGTGGCCACCAATGACACAGTACTTACGAAGATTTGGAAGTTTAGTAAAGTTTCAAAATTTTACCCCCAAAATTTGGAAATGACTTTAGAAATGGAGCACCAGTGCCCCCTACTTTTGAACACAGTTTAGAACCATATATTTATGGATTGCACATGCCTACTGCGTAGTGGTATCAGGATTGTGTGGATTGTTCTACTCTCAAAACCTTGGCCTGAATGAGAGCTATAAAATTCTGGCTGCATATACATTTTCAAGCAGACCCCGGTGGCTATATTCCCTTTCTGTTATCAGATCATTTTATTTCAGAATGATATTCTTTGGTTCTCAAAAAGATCAAAGCAGTTGGCCTGTCTTAATGCTCACAAATGTGAAAGCCTGCAAGTCAGTCAAGAGCAGACTCTTACAGCAAAGACAACTTGTTCCCCTACCACAGTGTTTCCCAACCGGTGTGACGCGGCGCAGTAGTGTTATCAGGTGTGCCGCGTGCACGAGGGAAGGTTGCCTCCCTCCCTGCCTCCCACCCTGCCTCCCTCCCTGGGTGCTCCTCCTGGCTTTAGAATAAAATAATCACACCAAGTGATGAGGCTCCCTCCGGCAGCAACGCGACACCCTTGGACCTGAGAAGGGAGAGTGCCGGAACTGCTTCCAGGGACACCGCGAGAGCCACAGCACAAAGGAGGAGGAGGCGGAGGAGAGGGGGAAGGGGCTGGGACACATCCGCCATGCCGCCCAGGTGAACGGTGCTTGGCTCAAGGAGGAAGGACGAAGAGGATCTTCGAGCTGCTTCTCATCTGGCAGGGGAGGGAGTACACTGTGAAATTATGTAGAGTAGCTCATTTCTAGTTTGAAGGCATTCATAATCATTTGTATAGTTTCAGAGAAAAATAAGCAATGCATCCATCTGCTCAAGAAGATTTTAATCACGAGAATCTATGTTATTTCCAAGTAAAAAGAGTGCCACTGAAACCAAAGAGACTTATATACATGATGAGTAACAAATCCTATTTGTTTCAGTTGGCTCACTTTAGTTGGGATTAATGTTGGATTATGTTCTTGGTTTTGACATTCCAGATATTATTGTGAGAATAGACAATCAATCAAAACTTTATTACGGTCACAGACCAGCACAAAGCACGCACAAGCGCCCTAAGAGGAGAAGGACAACTCCCCAGTAAACAGTTATTTAAAATCAGACTAGAAATCAGTACAAAAATATATTTTAAAAGACGGGATATTGTTGCCTTACGATGTCAATCATCACCCGTCTGATATTAAGGGCAGCAGCACAGAACTTGGCAACACTGTAAGTCATTGCAGTGTTGGAGTCCGAAAGCAGCAGGGTGGAATAACATCTTTCACTGCGCCCCGGGTACTTTAAAAGCCATGGTCCAATGAGATTGGATCTAAGATCTCTGTAGAACATGCATTGAAGAAGCACGTGCTCAGTTGTTTCCACATGACCAGACCCACAGGGGCATAGTCTCTGCTTGAAGGGGGTCTTCTGATACCTCCCCTCCAATACAGCCGATGGGAGGGCATGGCATCTTGCCAGGGTCAGGCATGTAGCCGGGGGGGGCTAAGGGGGCTTCAGCCCCCCCCCCCCCGAAATTCTCAGGGTGGTCCGTGAAAAGGCCTTACTGGTACATTATTTAAACTGTTATGTTTATTTATATCATGATCTGATCACCATACTCATTATATCCCACATTAATGGGGTTATTGGGATAACAATACAAAAGGTTTGCTAGGGTAGACCCTCTTCCACCCAGTCTCAGCCCCCCCGAACCAAACTCAGCCCCCCCCTGAATCAAAATCCTGGCTACGGCCCTGGCCAGGGTAAAAGCCCTTCGGTGTTTGGGCACCTCCAGGTCTGTTAGGTATGCCATGGGGGCAGTGAGGTATCTAACAATGAAGGCTGGGGAACAGGCTAGGTCGGATTGGCGCTCTATGTCCAGGATCCGTTGCTTAATGAGATCCTTGGCTTGGTCCCATCTCATGCTTAGCAATTGTCCTTGGGAGAAACCTAGCGTTGCGATCTTTGCTGCTACTGTTTTAATCCATGTGGACTGGAAGTCGTCTCTCATGATGAGGGGGGCAAGACCACATGGGGAGAAGCATAGGTGTAGCCAGTAATTGAGAATAGCTGTCCATATTCTCGCTTCCACTTTCACAAAGCTTGTCTCCAATCGCAGGGTAGCGTTAGGGACACATCTGGGAGCCTGAAGAGCCGCTCTTAGGAATTTCGATTGGACACGCTCTAGTGGGGCATAATTTGAGAAGGGTCCAAGCTGGGCTCCATACAGCATTTGTGCGACTGATTTTGCTTCAAAAAGTTTAAGTGCCGCCGGTATAAAGTTACCTCCTCCCGTCCTGAGATATCTTAAGATAGCGGATGAACTCTTTTGTGCTGTCTCTGCTGCACACTCTGCATGGGCTTTCCTGCTGTTGCTGCTATGGAGGGTAACACCAAGATATTTAAAGCTGGAGACCTGCTCTATTTTGTTTCCATCTATTCTGCAGTTGTGCCTCTTGGGTCGTTTAGCAAACACCATAATTTTAGAATAGACAATTACATATCAGTCTAAATTGCTGGCATCTTTTGATGGGATGGTATTGCTGCTGCTGCTTTCGTATTTTAATTTACAGTACTTGCAGGTCACCTATCATAGTTCCAAATAAAAAGAAATAAGACAATTCAAAATTTAATAGCAGCAAAAACACACATTAAATATTCCATACATACATGTGCAGCATAAAAAGCCACAGAGAATAAAAACAATTTAAGGTATAGTCAGATGTACAAAATTCATCTCTTGCCTTATCCAGACTATTGTATTATACACATAAAATAATCACACAAGGATTACATGAGACATCAAATATCCTTACTGTGCTATCCAGTTGTGCACATTTCTCAACAGTCTTTAAACACTACACAAATTGTCTCAGCAATTTGTAAAATACTCTCTGCATGTTATCCATTCGAAAACATGCTTCATGATGACTGGTAAACATGCAAAGTAGTTGTTGATTATGTATATATTCTGTTAAATTAATGTCGGCCACAATATCTCCCTTTATCCCGATCTCATTCTCTGTGTTCAAATGTGCCATATGCTATTTCTCATTTGCAAGGCAACTCAGAGCAGTAGTAATAACCATCTCAATTCCAAAGCTTTTTGTGCCTGCATATAAGAGTATTGGGTGTATCCAACCAACAGCTAAAATGCCACAGTGTCAGTGCTTTGCACGTTCTTTCCTATTTACTAGGTAGCTTATTAACTGGCACAAAATAGTTCTGATAACTTGCAGAAAGCATCCATCCCCAGACTAAAATTGGTCACATTGGAAAAGATACAGATCTGCTTTCCCTTGCTGATATTAGACTATTATTTATTGAACCTAGATTCTCTTTACTAGAGAATAACTTCATTCATATTGCCGCTGTATCTTTTCTTCATTTACCCCATCATTTAGGACTTTTTGAGCCATGATTCCAGGGATTTTTGCTGCACAGGGCATCCCTGATCTGGAGGCCTTGGGCATTGGAGTCATCCGTATTGGTGGCTGTTTTTCAGGATGCGCTTAGCTTCTCCCATGACACACTAGTATGTCTGCCCCACTGTCAGGAATCAGTAGTGCATGTAAATGAGAGAGAACAAGAGAGAGGAAGGGGAGAGGGAGTGAGTGAAACTGATTCTTCTTTTCAAAGTTAAAATTATGAACCTTTTTATATATAATTCTGATTAAAAAATGGTGAGTCCCTTTGGGAGTGAATTTTTGATTTGAAGGTTAAGCCAATATTAGTGAAATAAAATAAAATAAAGTCAAGTGAATCAAATGGCCCAGAGCATCACAACCACAGTCAATTCCAAGGCTGTTTTGGTTACAAAATGAGCAACCGACTAATTGTGTAAATGCTGTTAATTAGCTGTGCAGAGCCCCTAACCGGGCTTTCCCCTGTAACTAATAAGAAATCAATTAGCTAATGAAGTGGCCATTAAATGCTATGCTAATCTTTGCTGGGGTATTTTTTTAATGTTTCTCCCTTTTTTCCCCTTTTTCTTTATGATCCTTCCTAATTGCCACTGCCATACGGAGCTCACAGCTTTCAGCATGTCTAATGAAACATCATTATATCATAACTGGCATTCTTGGAAGAGTTAGTGGCAAATCTGCTTCCCAATTATTTTTAATTGCCAGACATACTCATAACTGGGCCTTTTACCAATCGGTTCAGAGCACCGCACTGTCATGTAATATACACACAAAGATAGTGTTTGCCTTTCCTTGCATATAAAGGCTGGCTGTAGTGTTGGCCACAATGAAGAATGTGTATTGCAACCCAAACAAGAAACCGTAGCAATTGCCTCTTCTGCTGCCTTTGATTGGAGACTGCCCAGACGCAGACACGTTGCCTTCCCACTGGGTGGTTATAACCAGACAAATCTCAGCCTAAAACTGTTACTACATCATACCAGTGATTCTAAACAGCCATGTTTTATACATGGATTGAGGAATGTTAATTTTTGTATATGAGGAGTACAGTAGACTGGCAACATGCAGGTTTTCATTCTCAGAATTTGGTTATTAATTTAACCTTCTCTTTCAGCTCTCTTTCACCAATGCTTCTCCTCTTTGCTGTTGCACTTTTCTTCCTTTCTCCCATTCCTACTTCAAAAATAAATTGCCCTACTGCCTATTGATTACATTTTTTAATTTTAAAAAACCCTTCTGCATATGAGATTTAGGTGAATATTCGGTGTCCTGTGGCTTTGTACATAGAGATTTTTTTACGAGTCGTTCTGAAGGAATTTCACATAATCCATAATCCATTGGAATGATAGTGCCTGAAAATTGCAAACACATAAACTAGTGTAAAGATTGTGATTTTATTTTTAGCCTGAGCACTGGATTCAGTTTCAGAAATGTTGTTTGAGACCTCTCCCAGTCCCCCAGTGGTGGATGGGGCTGAAGTAAAAAGGCTGGGACCAAAAATATAAGATTTCTTTAATTTTAAGCTTTTACTAATGGTTAAGGGGAGCATTTCAACTTAGTAAATCGGGGAGGGAAATCTGTAGAAATGTATTTCATATTTGTTAGCTTGGTTATGTTGGGATTTGCTCTTAGGTAAATGGGCATAGAAGATGGCTGCGTAAGACAAGTGTTTCTCACCCTTTTTTTAATCCTGGAAGAGCCTTTGCATAATAATATTATATGTATTCCTTTAAAAAGTTTATTTTCCCCCAAACATGATCTCCCTTGGTACCCGAATGACTTGTCACAGTGAACCTTAAAGTTGCAGGAAACCCTGGTTGAGAAACCTCCTGCTTTAGATTTCCAGTAATAAACTTGGATTGGGATCAAGTGGAATTAAGCTTCTTTTCAGCTATCTCAGTCTGTGGGTGGTCCTGACCAAACTCTGCTCCCTTGACCATGATTTCTCCATATGTAAAATGAAGGATCTTAACAACCAACCTCATGGGAATGCTCTGAAGATTCATGGGCTAGATGCTATAAAATAGTTTGCATGCTAAGAGGTGATAAATATTGGTTACATGGTTTTTCCCCCCAAATGGTACAGTTTCCCATTATCATCTACCTATAATTGTATCTCATTATAAACAAAAAGAAACAGATGACAGGGAATGCTGGGTTTGTGGAGTATCCACAGCTCACATCCCATTCTTAACCCAATATAACCATCTGATGAGAAAATTGCTTATAAATTGTGATTGTAAATGAAGTTCTGTAAACATGTTTGTGCTGCAGCAGGTTCAAATCAGGCAGGGTTCAAGTTCCTTGCTCTCTTTTCAGCATAATAGTACTGAAGACATCTGTGCACAGTGTGTGTGTTTGTGTGTGCGCATGTGTGAGGGGTTTGTTAAAGACTGTTTTCAAAAGGGATTCTATTTTGGATGAAATGCAAATTGAACTGGTTAATTCTGCACCCCCATTTTCAGGAAATCTGCCACCAGCAGCTGCCACTGTTTCAGATGTCAGGAGGATGCAAATGCACTGTGACATTTTGTTCATTAAATAAACAAACCAGGTTCATGGTAACCACATTAGGTAGAAAGCCCCATCAATTCTTGTACATTTTGTTCACACAATGGGACGTGACAATTGTTCCTTAGCTTCATAAGCACTGTATTGAAGAACAAAAGGGAGAAAACATATACTCTGTGGCAACTGCAACAACTGTTAGCATACAATCCAGGAAGCTGATTTGGATTAATGAGACGTATAATTTTTTGCCCAAGGCTACTCATAATAAATATGGCTACAGAAATGGCTACTGGGGGAAAATAGGCATTGTCATTCATTTCCCCCCAAATAAGGCTTGATATTGTTCATTCAGCTGGACTGAAGTTCCTCTGAGCATGGTAGAATAAAAAGTCACAGAGGAAATATAGCTATCCTTGTTATTTATAACAGTTCTACATGCTAATGTAGTATCATTTTAGTATCATTTTTGTTATTTTTATGGTTATAGCATTGTTTTATTTTGTTCGTGAGTCGGCATGAGTGTTGCCTGCCGATCACTATGTATGTCTTGTAACCCGCCACGAGCCCTCGGGAAGAGGCGGAATACAAATGCAAATAATAAATAAATAAATAAATAAATAAAACTATAAGGTGAGTCTTATCAATCGGAAATGTAAGCTATTTACAACAGAATGCTCAAAATGCACACTGTTGTTTTGTGCTTATGGTGACTACAAAGTGAACTCATCAGGGGGGATTCCAGGCAAGATTTTTCACAAGTGGCCTTCCTATGATGTTGAGACAGTGTGACCTACCCAATTTTAGCAAAACTGAAAAGTTAATAAAACACCAGTTTAAGGATAAAAACCCATATCCATTTAACTAAGCACCCAGAGGGACTGATATATGAATATAAATCTACCTAGGTGCTTAGATGAAGAGATAGTATTCCACCTACTTTTCCGTTTTGCAAAAGAAACCCCAAAATATACGCCACCAAAAATTTCACAGTCCACCAAATATAAAAGTCAGTAGTTCACTTTCTTCTGAATTTGATAAAATTGGATTACAGTTGTTGAAATAACCATTGCCTCTTCTAAAATCATATTATTCACATGAAGAAAAAGATGCAACTGAAGAAGAAATGTTTCTGTTCATGTGAAAGCTCTCCACAGAAGATCCCTGGATCTTGCTTATGTGGAAAATGAACAAAAATGTTCCATTAGTGATCTGTTGTTTACATGAATATTGACCAAATTGCAATTACTTCAGTTGCTTCTAATTGAGTCCAAAGTGGGAAAGTAGTTACTCAGCAAGGGGGGATCAGGAGAGGCCCTTGGCATTACTACTAACCTGAGGCAAATCGAATTGCTGCAACCTCTTCTAACTTCTCTGCTCTCTTTTTAATGTGCACATAACCTTTTGCTGTCTTGACCACATTCCCCAATTTTTAACTGTGAAATATTGGAGGGTATAATATTCGGGGGCAACAGAGCCCACCTTACAGCTTCCAGATGGGAACATGAGATCTTTTGGTCCAGCAGATAGCTAATACATGCACATTTAGCACTGTAGACACAAGCAAAGACCTGAATATATGACGTGTCTATCAAATATAAATAGCCCCACACAGAATTTCATATGACTTGGCACCACCTAAACCATTGTGACGATAGTAGAGAAATTTAGATGACTGGGGCGCATTTTAATGAGTTCTCAATTCAGATTTGTGTTGCAATATTATGGGAGAAGAATAGTATCAACCTCGAGCATAAACCTTCTTTTTCCAAATATTACAGTTAGGCCCCCAGAATGATCAGAAACAGAACAAATCTCAGCTCCACCTGTGATGCATTTAAAATGGCCCCATGGAGCCATCAATATCTGAATTGCCAATCTGATCTCTTTTATTTGATTATTCAGTTACCTGATCATCCCAAACCTAGTAAATATAAATACACGTGCATGTTACTAATGCATTAATGTTGTTGTCTTTTTCATATATTAATGTAGGTGTTTGAATGCAAAGCTTCCATCTACCTTTGAAAGAAGGATGACTTTCCTTAATTTTGAAATTTTCATATTTTTTTTGCTTTCTAATTTCTTTTTGCCACCCTGCCAGAACCAAAATGCAGTCCAAATATTGAAGTGTGTGCTCTTTACCTCTCAAAGTTGCCTCTGCCAACAAAAGCGTTTGGGAGGAAACCTATTGATTTAAAATGCCAATAAAAGATTGCAGCCTTACGTTACGTTTGCACCTTTTCCTCTTTTGCAGAGGAATTCTGTAAACATAAGAAGGGGTGGGGGAAGGAGGGGGAGAAAAATGCAATCCAGGTAAAGCTGCCAATTTCTCCGAGCATCTAAGGTAACCAGAATCATGAAAGCCCACTTTTTTGCTGATGTTCTCTTTCATTGAAGATTAAGCCCCCATTTGTTTTTGAGCATTTGATGTATCATTCCTAATGATCCTCTAGACTCAGAACCAAAGTTGCCTTCCTGACAGCAAGTGCCAAGAGTGATTATGTGTACCACGCCAGAGATCCTCACCTTGATCCAGCTTTTTCCTGGAATCCAATCATTGTCAAGACAGACAGAGGGCTAGACTGCCAACAGCCAAGGGCACCATCAGAGCCAAACGCCCCCTGCCTCCCTTCACTTGAAATAACTTTACAGAGGCAATCATAAATCAGGAAAATCTATCTCTCCATAACAAAACCTGACAAACAAAGATGGCATGTTTACATAATTAGAGATTGCTTTCCCTGCCCCCTGCTGCTTGGCTTTGTTCTGTGATGACTTTATCTTGCATATTATAAATAACATGGGATTATCTGACTGTGGATCAATATGTAAAATAGCACAATATTCTATACAATGTGTGTGTGTGTGTGTGTGTGTGTGTGTGAAGACAACACATTGTATGTTCAAAACATACATTTCAGGATATTGTTGATGTGGCATTCTCGTTGCTCCTGCATTTTGGAGCCCCCTGTGACTGCTCCGGTTGTATAAACAATTCATTAAAAGTTAATTAAAAGGTGAAGTTCAAAATGCCGTTTCCTTTCGCTAATCCTCCTAAGACAGCTCAGTATGGCAGAAACATATCTATTGGGCTGTTATTAGAAAACAAAAGGGCAAATTGTCTAATTAAGAGGTTGGTGTTTACAACAGAAAGGTTTGCTGGCTGGCAAGACTGAATTCAAATTAATTTTAAGGCAGTTTATTTTTCCATGGCTTAAATTGTTCACAAGTAAAATTGGGTCATTCCCCAATGAGCCCTTTTCAAATACCAGAAATCTCCCATAGTTTCAATCATCCTCTGGCTTATTCACATTAAACACCCATTTTTGTGACATGTAAGGCATTCAAGTGCTGTTTATTTGTTCAAGTATTTGTACTGACTTTGAAATGGAAAACAATACAGTCAAGCCACGGTTTGGTTCCAGGACTCCCTCCCCCCATAGATACTAAAATATGATGTTCAAGTCCCATTATATAAAATAGCACATTAAAATGACATCCCTTCTATAGAAGGTTTGCTTTTTGGATTTTTTTATATTAAAAAAAATCAAATTATAGATGGCTGAATCCAGAGACACAGAACCCATGGATACAAAGGGTCAACTTTACTAGCCCTAGGTATGCAGGATTTAAAGAAATTTTGTGGACAATGCTTTTGACGTGAAAGTATTTCAAAATGTTTCTCTTTCTACAACTGTTTGTGCATTCAAATAACATGACAAAATGCAGTTAAGGAAATTAGAAGAAAAACCTTCTTCTTCATGGCCACACAGGACAATGTGGAGGGGGCATGAGCCCAAGGCTAATCATAGCTCATCACTGTTCTCCTCAACTCCATCATGAAGCAAATCTGGGCAGCATGTGGATTAAAATCTGATAAAAACTGAACTTCAATTAAATTTTCATATATATATATATATATATATATATATATATATATATATATAATTCACAGAAATGGTATGCTGACTTAAACATTTTCTTAAACATTGCTTCTTTCTCATCTTGATTTTTTTTCTGCTTTGCAGCATCTATGACTATAAGCAGTTTTTGCCAGAGTTTCCATTTCAGCCAGAAATTCTGCTCCCACAGTTGAAATGTTGGGCATAAACTGGGATGATCCAGAAACAATGTGGTTGGAAAATATGTGCCACACCATAAAAGTGTTCAGACTAGGTCTTTGGCACAAGTTATAGAAGTGGAAGAGAGACATTCCATCCATTCCATCCATACTAACTTAAAAGCCTTTTCTAAATTTTGGAAACGACAACACCCACACATTTCCGGTTGCTAAAAATAAAATACAGCAAACGACCAAAATAGTTTTCTATATGGGTGTTGAAAAGGTTTAGTCATATTTGCAGGCTATACTTTTGCGTTGCCTTTTTGTGCTCTTGCCTGTGGACAACGGTTCAAAATCTGTTGGAAAAGCAATGCCACAAATCAGATAAAAAGGAGTATTTCTTTAAAATCTTGTGTTGCACCTATTCATTTTCTTGATACAGGATGTATCAAGAAACACAACTTATTTGGTTTATATTTGCAGAGGGATCATCATGTGATACATTAGTGATCAATCAACCCACTCAAACACCAACTCACAATTATCCACAAGAAACAGTAAATGGATAGGAGGACAACTTCTCTGCATACCAAATCCTGAGAGTGCTCAAGAGGGTATGTATCTTAAGCTAAATTGATCTTTATAGAATATTGTTCCCAAAGTGAAAATCTCACAGAAAGAGAGACTCAGCATTATTGATTTGGTACATTTTAAATAACCCAGCGAGAGAGTTCATGTAAGTAAATGATCTCATAAAGATAACTTAAATTCAAGTTTCAGTTAAACTGCACTGTTCACTAGGGATAGTTTGAATCATTTGTGTTCATTCTAAGATGATATATATGAGTACATATCAGTATCAGGATTGCTGCCTTTGTATTATTACAATGATTTTGCTATGACTAACTTCACTATTGTATTTTTAATGTTCATGATAGGCGCTGTAGAATTAATTACCAGTTCTTTTCAGAATATTTAGAGTAATAGTAAAGGTAAAGGTTTCCCCCTGACATTAAGTCCAGTCATGTCTGACTCTGGGGGTTGGTGCTCATCTCTATTTCTAAACCGAAGAGCCAGTGTTGTCAACAGACACCTCCAAGCTCATGTGGCCGGCATGACTACATGGAGCGCAGTTACCTTCCTGCTGAAGAGGTATCTATTGATCTACTCACATCTGCATGTTTCAAACTGCTAGGTTGGCAGAAGCAGGGGCTGACAGCAGAAGCTCACACCGCTCCTCGGATTCGAATCTGCAACCTTTTGGTCAACAAGCTGAGCAGCTCAAAGGTTTACCCCACTGTGCCACCGGGCAGTTATTTAGAGTAATATGCATGTCAAAACAAAAATTCAAACAAACATGGAAAAAAATCCCTGCATTGAGAAACTTAACATGGCATAGAGAAAGTCTAGAGTTTATCATATGAAGCCATCATTCCACAGCAGTCGCACTACCACAGATACTGGAAACATAATGGTATGAGGACCTTTGACCTCTCCTCATTCATGCACAGTTTTGCCAATCCATGATCCTGTGATTGCATTTCAAAATACTCTTGTAATCCCACTTTCTCACATTTCTGTGGCTTCGTAGAGCAATTTCATAATTTTCTAGTTATGTCAAGATTTTTTTGAGTTAGAGCTGTGTAGACTGAAGGCCTATACATGCTTACTGGGAATACATCCTCTAGATGGATTGTCACCTTCTCATGGTGAGGGGGCTTATGTGATCCAATGAACCTGCGGTCGTAACTACCAGAGTCATGCACTCTCAGGGCGAGCCTCAGGAGAGGTTCCAGACCAAGCACAATCCGAAGACCTGAAGACCTTTGGCGTATCAGGCAGAGGATAACATGGTACATGTTACAATGGCTGTCAAGGTGGAAGAAGTCTGCAACAGATTGAGATGCCACCATCATCGTGTTAACCATACCACTGGTTGGGACCTCACTCTGTGAAGACTGTGTGTTGATCAGCTGTGCACTGACCTCCATCCATCCATTAAAAAAACACACACAGGCATCTTCCACATCCTATAGAATACAGCAGGATTCACTTCTAAATATTCATGAAGAAAATTGTACTCTCTAATACTGTGATCCTATGTTACTTTAGAAGGAGTTCAGACTGAATTCAAACCTATTTTTCTCATTTTTCTAACCCCCTTGATGAGCAGTGTATGAAGAAAATTTCTCCCTGTCACCTTCCCTCTCCCTTTCCCTAGAATTTTTTTTACCTAGTATAAGCCTGATGAAAGTAAATGCAACTTTTGTATTGGTTCTTTCACCTACATCCTGCTCTTTTTTGACTTTTATTTGTTACTTTTGCAAACCACAGGATATCTTCTCCTTCATTGCAGAAGGCTTTATGTGTGAAATTCCCGGTCATTGAGGTGATAATATACCCCCTTAATTAGAAGCTGTTTAATGCATTTGATTTAACTTTTTAATAGAAGAGTTACAAGCAGTCTTGCTGTGAGCAAAGCAGTATTAAAATCCCTGGCCGGGATAATCGCAAGTGGTCTTTTATTTGCTAAACTGGTTGCAGCTTTCCTTCCTAGGCTTGGCTTGCTTCTCATTTTGCAAGAACGTCCATGAATACACCAGGGAAGCAAATATGTCTCACTTAACAAGGTCAAACCTTTCTCTGAAGAACTCTGAGAAGTCAATCCTTTATCTCAAGAGTTTCTCTTTGAGAAGACCTGTCCTGCCTTACCTTTCTATTACATTACACAATTATAACACATCGATACTGCTTTAAATGATATGGCTTTGTTCTATGAAATCCTATGATTTATTGTTCCACAAGCTACTTTATCACACGAAGCCACTATTCCAGGTCATTGATAGTGGCTGTATATCATAGAATCATAGAGTTGGAAGAAACCTCCAGTCCAACTTCCTGCAAAGAAGCAGGAAAATTGCCATCCAGCCTCAGTCAGCTAGATGTTAACAACATCCTTGTTATCACATGT